>CM046660.1:147388236-147420736 GCA_025594165.1 Tamias sibiricus | reverse complement strand
AAAGCTGAACTAATTCCAAATAGTGTTTTCCCTCTAAAGTTTTCCATAAGATGTCAGCCACTTGTTGAGTGTTAAAATACTCTTCAGCTAGAGAATGCTGTATTTCCTTTGGCATTCCAGGCAGTTTCTACCAGTGTTTGGAACTTGAAACCAGTGCCAAGCCTAAACACATCTGGTTGATTCCAGGCCACAAATAGCACTGGAATGCCTTCAACACCTTCCATAGCTGCCATACTTAAAAGTTTATTTCCAAAATAGAACTGACAAAAAAAAAAAAAAAAAAAAAAAAAAAAAAAGAAAAAAAAAAAAAAAAAAAAAAAAAAAGAAAGAATTATCAGCCTGATGCTCCAGAGTTAAAGTCAGAAAAGTGTCATATAGAACACTATTGTATCATACATGAAGCTGTGTGCTTCTATTTCCTAATACAAACATGCATTTCAGCAAATTAAAAACCAGCATTAGTAGATTTAACCCCATTTTCATTTGCTAAGTGTCATATTATAAGATTAGGAACCCATTCTACACACTTCAGGTGTTCAGTTATATGGTGATATATAATCTCAATTAGCAATCAAATATCTTTAATGATGTTATTGAATGCCTCCAGGGCTTGCCACTATTTAGAAAATGCTGTAGAATGCTATGTGTTGTTTCATTAATGGTCCTTATTTTACTGGAATGTCTGATATCAATTTAGTGATGATTGATGTAGTAAGGCATAATATTTAAGTAGGAAGAAGTTATTTACCTTTAAGGAAAAATTAAAAAGCTATTTGTTTGGTGACTATTAGCTGTATTGGAAATTTTAAAAATTGTGCCTAACTTATTTCAAGACAGTTAAGAGTCTGGAGAAAACAAATCTAATTGAAACCCCACAAGTACCATTCTTTAACTTTTGGAAAAGATGTTTTGAATGAAGTAAACTGGATAACAGAGAATTCCAATGGAGTGCCAAGAGTCTGGAGAGATAGCATGCTTTTCTATTTGACAAGACCACCATGGTGGGAAGGTAATGTAACAGGAATCAGAAGTGTATTTGAGAAAAAAAGAGATTTTTGTGCCTTCCAGGGAACTTCAAGTTGCTATGTTATGAATTTGGTCTCTCTTGTGTCTACTTGTATTTTTAAAGAAATGATAGTTCTGGGAGAAAGGATAAGATGTTTTTGTAGCACTAAGTAATTCATCCATCGGGACAGGATAGCACAGTATTCAATAGAGGAGATGCATTCTGGAATCTGATTGGGTTCAAATCCATCTTTCACAACTGCTTGCGGTGAGGTCTCAGGTATGTTAACCTCTGAGGATCAGGGTCCTTAAAGGGAAAGGAAGATATTTTGGGGACCTAACTTGTGGGATGGCCATAGGACTAAAGGAGACAATGTATGTACATTGTTCAGCACAAGGATTTCATAGTAAGCACTCAGTTAATATTAGATCATTTTATTCTTATTCATTAATACATATTCAATTATTTCCCAGATTTTAGCAAGATGCACGCATCAGGGGCAGAGTACATGAAAGGAATAAATCTGAATGGAGAGAAAAGAAATTGTATATGAAAAGTTAGCTGGTGCTTTAGTTGCAGTACCATGCACGGGCAAAATTGCCTTGCAACTTCCTTTGGATAATTAATGTCTCATGAGCTCAGAAGCACAAAAAGGTCAACCTGTTAGGTCACTTCATGGAGAGAATGTGTGAATCATTTTGAATGAACTTTACAGTCGACATGGCTCTCTTTTCCCAAGAAACAAACCACAGAGCAGTGTCTTGAGAGAGAACAAGCACTCACCAGTGAGTACAAGTTTCAAGATCTGTTAGAAATGCTGGGGGATGCCTGCTAAACCAGCAGTCCATCATATCACTATTCTGTGGTCACAGACAACTTCAGAAAATTCATTCAATAAAATTCTTATAATAGAAATAAATTAATTCTGCATTATGAACTAACTGAAAGAAAAAAAAAAACTGTTCAGCTATGATGCCATACAAAGTATAGAATTTGGGAATAGGTGAGGGTTTTGACATGTACCTCACACTAAATAGTTTACTAATCTCCAGACGTTTCACTATTAAGTCTTTAATAAATTCAATTTAAATAGGAACTGACTTGGACATTCATCTCTTTTTAACATCTTTGATTGGTTTACCTGATTCAAAAATAGATGTCCTAGAATTAAATTTCCACATGAGCAAGATTCAGAAAAACATCCAAATTGATACTGAGTGAATCGAAACTTTTTTAAGGTAAGGTTTTTTCCTTTAATATCTAGGTTCATGATTCATCTCACAGCTAGAATGATAACTGAAGTTAACAATAAGGGGAAGGTTTGTGGTATGAAAAATCATCATATAACTGAGATACAGAATTGACTAATGATTTACTTAAAACTTAGACTTTACTCAAAAGTAGAAACAATTTTTATTACTTTTCTAAATAAGATGGACTTAAAAGCACCTACCACAATGTCTCATCAGAAAAAGCACTCAATAAATGTCAGATTAAATTTTAGTGGAATACAAATGAGCTTTGACAGTACCTAACAGAAGTTCCAGTTTTTTTTTTTTTTATTTCACAGTCCTTGTTTGTGACAATTAATCCTATTAAATTCAACATTTACATAGTTTTTCTTTCCTCTGACCCAGTCCCAGATCCCAAGAAAGCAAGTAAGCAATAAGCCATTGGTAAGAATGATTAAGCAATATATATGACTTTGGTATCTGCCTAGGAAATAAATTAAAATAGGCTGAGGCAAAAGAGCACAGGTCCTAAGAATAAGTAGCTCTCAATATCCTTTTTAATTTAAAAGATTCTATACGTAAACTTGTAGACAGATATAACAAACACACTTTATCAATGACACATTTATAATCAACACATAAAAATAAAATGACAATTCAACTTCATTTCCCAAACTTAGAATCAGTCAACCCCAAGAGTGTTCTCACTTACAATATTCATATTAAATCATTCTGAAAATATTACTACTGATTAATATAAACAAAAACAAAGGCTGGTGGGGCCCAATAAGAATAGGAAAATGGACTGTATTTCCTCATATATCCTAGTGATAGAAAACTCACGAAGAACTTCACTTGCATGGAACCTAATATACTGACAGTAGTAATGTCATGAGATGTTTGGCCAAGAGACCAAAAAGTTAACATACTGGAAACTTGACAAGCTGGGAAGCCAATGGAAGGATAATTAATTATAAGTTTAGAGAAACCATCGGATGGTTAGTATCCTGTTGCTAGGCAATGTTTCTGACAGCAGATCTCACATCTTAAAGAACTAGAACATTTTACTTTTTAAAATAGTTTATTTTTAAAATTAGTTCATTAATTTTGTTTGTCAACTTTTGGGTCTCTCAATTATCTATATACCTATGGGACTTACAGACTATCTACTTTATAGGAAATAATTATATTGACTGGATGTCAATACGTATGATAGCCCTCACTAAAATAAAAGTTTTGCACTCACCATGTAGTAAATGATAGAGTTTGCATATGGTCATATAATAAAACGATTCAGAGAAGGAAAGATGCCTTCAGTGAAGTGCCTATTGCAGCTGAGCAATGAAATAC
Organism: Tamias sibiricus; assembly: GCA_025594165.1. Classification (NCBI taxonomy): domain Eukaryota; kingdom Metazoa; phylum Chordata; class Mammalia; order Rodentia; family Sciuridae; genus Tamias; species Tamias sibiricus. Next base: position 147,417,148 of record CM046660.1, on the reverse strand, counting down.
AAAATATATTTGAGGTTGATTAAAATATGAAAGTAAATTAGGTATGAAAATATCTTTACTCTGTAAATGCTTAAATAGGACTTGGTACTAAAGGAAATATCTACGATAAAAGACAAATGTAGGAAACTTTTGACATTTTATACGTATCACATGAATATCAGAGCTGTCTGGATTTGCTATTGATTTGGGTTGTCTTCAAAGTATCATTAGTCAAACTTTAAAAAATAGTAACAAGAAATATCAGATCATTGGAGAAAAAGAAAACTGGATCAGTTGGAGTAAGAGCAGCTATTTATCAGTTTTGTGCTCCTCACAAATACTCTCAACATTTAATTGACAGAACTCCTCTATCTTTGTTGAAACTCTCAGCCTGATTCTGGTTCCTTTTACTGACTCCAACACGCGCCCGGTGAAGGGTGAGGCATGCTGTTGAGTACAAGTGCATCCAAAGAACAGCTCGCAACCTCCAAAAGGGGGACCATATATGTAGGCAGTTAAAATAAAACAGGAACTACTCACAGTCCTGTTCTTTTTTTGCCTTATCACTTTCCCCCCAAAAGCATTAATTTTAGGTTGATTTTCCCCCTCCATATTAAAATAGTTTAAAGTGAGATGTTTTTCAACATTTCCCCCCTCTTTTTTCCCTTTCCAATAATTGGATTGAGGTTTTACATTCTTTCTTTCCTTATCCATAGCCAGAACAAGATGCAGATTTCTAGTAGAGAAGAACTGGAGACCTTTAAGGACTGGGAGGAGGCAGAGTGTTCTGTTCAGGATGGGAAGAGGCGGAGGGAAGGAGGGACAGAGGTGGAGCTCAGCCACAGAGCTGCAAATCAGATCATGGATTGGGGGAAATACTATTACTTTACATTATGGTACTTTGTCTTTTTTTTTTTTTTTTTTTTTTAAATTAACCAACTATCTCTTTACTCATAGGAACAAATGAGGCTGCTGTCTTGTCAACTCTTAGCAATTAATTGTTCCTGATTAGTGATGCATGAATTGAAAATAAACTAATTAAATTTAGAAAGCATACTTTAGTCTTCCAAATATAGGTAGATATAGTAACTCATTTGGTCTTTTACTTTTCTCTTATGATATTAACACTTTTAGTTGATTCCAAATGTGGTCAATTTATAAGAACTAAACAAAATCACCCCCAAACTGTGGCTTACTTGATATTTGGATGATAAAACTAATGCATCATTGACTAGATTAATTTTTACATTTTTACATACAAATATTCATCACAGTTTAAGATTTTAAAAATATTTTCAATAACCAGTCTGAGTCATGTCATTTCATTGTCCTGGCCATTTAAATATTCCTTTGCTGTGATTTATAAATTTGTTTTACAGATTAACTTGAAAGATATGAAGACAAGCACACTCATAAACACATGAATGATCCAATAAACAAGCAACAAAAAAGTCCTACTGAGCTAGGCAAAAGCATTATTTCTTCCTTGTTGAAGATATCAGCATATGCTACATCTTATGTTGCACAAGTGTACTCATTAAATATTATGAAATGTACAGCAGGCCGGGAAGCTCTAACTAGCTAGTCAAAGTCACTCATACCTGTGTGTTCGTATTTATGTCGCAGAAGGGAACTGCTTTTCTGGAATGTCTTGTCACATAAGTCACATGCATACATGCCACTCTCTGTCTTCTTGATCTTCTTTCGAGACAGACAGGAATCGGAGTCTGTCATGTCATCTAGGCCTGACATGTAGTCTTGTGCTCCATCAAGCAATTCTCCCTGTGATATAATCACATAGTTCAACACAGTCTTTTTCTCTTTGTGTTTACACTGAACAACTCTGCATAGGCTGACATTTGGAGAACCTAAAAAATGTTCGCTATTTATCAATCTTGTTTTTTAAAAAAGTTATTTTCCCTGAACAATATATGAAACCTCACATTTCAACAAAAATATCAGCCTTCTGTGCCCTAGATGGTAGAGCTTGCTATTTCCCAAGGACAGAAATGGTCAGCCCTGAAGGTGGAAAAGACATAAATTTTTCTAAAATCCTTCTTTTTTTATGCCAGGAAATATACATGGGTGAACACTCACCATCAGAATTTGTGTTTTTTCCAGTGTGCTTTACTTTAGAAATGATCTGTAGCTGTAGAAACTCCATTTTAATTGAATTTTATATTTAGGTACAAAATGTTATTATTATGCAATCTATTTAAATGTATGTCTACCAACTAAAAGCCTCAAGCTATATTTTTATATTTAATTTTCTAATTTGAAATAGGGAATATTAATAACACTTTTTATCAATGTTCTATCTATGTTAAAACAGCCTTCAGCATTGAGCAATAATGAATGTGGATCAGTAAATTATTAAATTTCTTGATATTTATTTTGTCTTGATCCAAAGGAGTGCAAACTTGCATGATAACATACATTTCCATTTGCTAGCCCACAGTTCAGTTTTCTTAGACTACGTTTGCACTAATTAATATTAGAGAAGATTAAATAGGCTTAAATACATTTACAAAGAGGGCAGATGTACTGTAAATTGGAATACTGGAACAGCTGTTACAGAGGTGTACTGCCACTTATGCTCCTGTTTTGCAAACAGGAATTAGACTGCATAATGCTAAAATGTACCTGCTTTTGTATTTGAAAAACCATAATTATTTTAGTAGTTTGAAGAATAGGTAAGAAGTCATGTGGAATGTACAAAATATTTTAAATGCTCTTCAAAATAAACTCTTTGCTATAACATAGTATATTTCAAATTTATTGATATTTGCTTGCAAATTGCAAACTTTTTTTTTTTTTTTTTTTTTTTTTTTTTTGTGGTACTGGGGATTGAACTCAGGGGCACTCGACCACTGGGCCACATCCCCAGCCCTTTTTTGTATTTTATTTAGAGACAGGGTCTCACTGAGTTGCTAAGTGCCTCGCCATTGCTGAGGCTGGCTTTGAACTTGCAATCCTCCTGCCTCAGCCTCCCAAAGTGCTGGGATTACAGGCGTGCGCCACCGCGCCTGGCTACAAATTGCAAACATCTTTAAGGGCAAGTGAGTGTTACACACTTTAACTTTTAGGACCTAGGTAAGTCCTACCAGGGATTGTTATCAATGTACATTTGTAAAAGCAGGCGAGTCAATCTAAATAAACCTAAAAAATGTTTAAATTTCTTATTTATTTTAAATAGCAAATATGCTTACAGTGTACTATGTTCTACTTTCATCTATTTGCTTTCTAGCCCACTTAGTTTTAGGTTCACATTCTTTTTTAAAAGTCTTTTTTATTTCTCCTGATATTTGTCACTGATATTTTTTCCTTTGTGCACATAATCTACATATTTTTTTTAATGTCTGTGGTGTTGGGATCAAACCTACGGCATCACACTTAGTAGACAAGTGCTCTACCACTGAGCTACATCCCTAGCCCAACAATAATTTTCATCTCCTTTCTTCAGAGCAAAAAAACATGTCTCATCTCATTACCTGAAATCCTTGTTTCCGCTGGTACTTTCTCCTTTGCTGCATTTCAGCAAAGGTAGCTGCTCCAGTTGGGTAGGTATAGGCCATATGTGGTAGGAAGCTCATCTGATCCAGCCCCGGGTATGGTCGTAGCCCAGGGATACTGGTCTGGACTGGCGGCATGAAAGTGGCAGGGGGAAATGCGCTTTGTGGTGGAAGGGCTGTGTATAAAGGTTTGGCACTGAATGGGTTCATGCCGAACACTGGGTTAGTGCTTTTGTTGTCCAGATTATTTGAATTTGAAAACTCCTTCTTGATAAAAGTCAAGTTCAGAGGCTCATCTGAGTTTTCAGATGATGAAGAAACACTGTTATGGTCTAAATTTATGCTACTAGCTTTTGTTTTGTTCTTTGTGGCTATAATACTTTTGGGTTCCTTCATTTGTTTTGGTAATGACAAGTCCAAAGGCTCAGCCTGAAGCTCCTCAGAAGAGAAGCTGTTTGGAGTGTATGAACTACTGTGGGAGTTTTTAGAAGACGTGGAGGAAAGATTTAAGGGAGAAGGAGTATTACTCCTTGAGTGGTCCAATTTTTCAACTGGTTTAATATTGGTAAAATGGGAAGATTTTGTTAGCCTGAGAGGAGGATCACAATTTGTCACACTGTTGTGGAGTTCTGCTATAGATGGTGATGTTATGGAGTCCATAGGCTTGACTGGAGACCTGGGTAGTAAAGAGTCTTTTGTGGGAGGGTTACTATTGGGAGCTAACGGCTTGGAGTTCCTTTCCAGTGATGGTGACCTGGAATTTGAATACTGGTAGACTTTTCGTTGCTCAAACCATTCCTTTACAAATTCCTGAGGAAGGCCCACAGCAATGGAAATTTTCAGCAGTTCATCAGAGTTGGGCTCCATGTTCATAGCATAGTATGCTTTGAGTACAGACATGTGGTCCTTGTATGGGTTGATGGGGCTTGTCAGTCCTTTCTCAGAAAGTACAGATGACAAGAGGAGGGCTTTATTATCAACAAATACTCCAGCTTTGTTGGGGACTATGTTCTCATGAGGTTGCAGGACTGCCTTGATCTCTTCATTCATCTTACAAAGGTAACGTTCATGCTGATGCAAGGGAATGGGGCCAGGAAAACTTTCTTTACAGAACTGGCATGAAAATGGAGTGGATATGTTGTGGTTCTCAATCATTTTATCATCGGTGACCAAATCTATTAAAGTACGTAGCTTCTCTTTCTTTATATTACTGATCTGTCTCCTTGAGTCAGTAGTCAAGCTCTGGAGGCAAGCTTTGGCTTCATTGACTTTTTCTAATGTATAGTCAATAATACTTTTAGTGGCACCATTATGACTCACTACTGGAAGACCAACAGGTGGAATATTAGGAGAAGTAACTCCTTGTTCCTCAGGTTGAGAACATGGGTCCTTCATGTGATAACCTTTCAACTTTGAAATCTCTTCAGCCTTGCAGTCCATTTTTTGTCTGGAAACCGTATTGTCCACAATCTGGAGAACCTTTTGTACCTCGCTTAAATTACTATTCATTGTGGGAAATCCAAGTAAAGGGGCTTCCATCCCTACACCTAAGTGCTGCATCGGACTCTGAGCAGACGGATGAACTCCTAAAGGGCTGGTGGCTCCAAGCCCACCATTCATAAAGGGACTAGTGCCACTGAACCCATGTGTGGCCATAAGAACTTTATAGTCATTGAAGTCTAGTGGTTCTGTTTTAATTTTAAGTAAGCCTGTTTGTTCAGACATACTAAGTGGTTTTCCATTCTCCAACTTGTTTCTCAACTGAGTAATGGCTGAATTGGTAGGAGAAGAAGAAACAGAATTAGGGGAAGAACCCGTCTTGATATTGTTTCTCATTCGGCCATTTACTGAGATTAAACCAATGCATTTCTTACTGCTGATGTGCGAACTGTAGGAACCCGAATGGGAAAAGCGTTTCTTGCAATTTGGGCACTCGTAAGGTTTTTCACCTAAAATGATAATTAAAATTAACATTACATTTCTTTGATTAGATAACAATTGCAGTTGTCTGCTAAGACAAGAATCTGTGAAACCAAATGAAAGGAACACAATGGGGGTTCCCCAACATTCTAGGTACTTAGGTTAGAATTATGTGACCATAAGCGCTTCTGGGCTTTATCTACCCTTGGAGGACATAATTCAAGATGTTAGCAGTAGAAGGTGAAGGCTATCTAGGCCTTTTTCTGCTAAGATCCCAAATCTTGTCTTGCCATCAGCAGCCTCCTATTTAAACAAGAGTGTCAGATTAATGTGTGGTCAATAGCACAATAAAGATGTCACAGTATTTAAAGGGAAGTGTAGCCATGGCTTTAATCAACTCTGTGGAGATTCCATTGATTCTACCAATCCAACTAGTTCTTTGAATAGCATCCAATTTGGTAATAAAATACTTGGCAGAGCTATCAAACTAGTTATAAAGAAGAAATCTCAGTGGTAGGATACGGTTCTGTGATACACAGCTCTCAGGAATCAAGGAGCATTTATCATACACAAGCTGTTATCCAAAATTCTTCAACTTTTTCTTTCATGTTTAGGTATCAAAAATGAATGGCCTTCGGAGTTTGCCAGCTGACTTTCTTCAGGTCAGAAATACTTAATCTGGAGAAAGGGTTTTAAGAGGACAAAAAGGAACCTCTAGATTTAGTAATAAATCAAAGCCTTTGTAATTTTTAAGAAGAATAAGCATTCCTCTTCTTTTTATAAGACAGGGTTATGGTTGCTACCATAAGTCTCATGAAGGCACAAATAGTTTATTAAATAAAGGTAATTCCAATAAGCTACAAACAGGTCTGTGTAAATTTTAAGCAATCTTTTTAAATTTCTCTTATTAAACACAATGCAAATATGAATGCCAGCACCTCTGCTACTCACCACTGTGAATTCGCAGGTGCTCTTTCAGATGGTGTTTATACTTGAAGGCCTTGCCGCACTCTGTGCACTTGAACTTGCGATTACCTGCTCCTTGGGTTAGCATTTGGTGCTATAAAAGGAGAAAGACTGACATCAGTTTTGTGCAGGAGGAACAAAGAAAATTTGTTACGAATATTTTTAAAAGGCCTCTATTTTTCAGACAGGCCAAAAGGTTTGAGTGCATGCTTATTTATCTGCCCAGTCTTTCAGAGTTGCAATAAAAGTGATAATGTTGGTAATAAAATTGGAACAAATAAAAAAAGTGCTTTCACATGCTCATCCAAACACTTGCTTTACAATTATTTCTGTCATCTCTTTTTCAGAATGTTTCTTTGACCCTTGAGAAGGTATAATTTTAAAGATGTTTCTGTTTCTTTGTGTCTACTGCAAGATCTAAAATCTAAAGATTCCTTGCTAGAATGGAACAATTTTGTTGAGGAAAAAAAAAATAAATAGTTCCCTAATAATTCTGAATAGTCTACAAAAAGGAAAGGAAAAGAAAAAAATAAAGAAACCCTCACACACTAAAACAAAATATTACTGAATTTTCTGAATCAGATTAGAAGTTTATCTTATACTGAAGCAATCTGAAATTTAAAGAAGAGCAAAAACTAAATAAAATCCTCACATCAAAAACTCACAAACATCGACAACAAAAAAATGTGGACTATAAATACTTTTGCTACATGGTAAGCATGTTTAAATATTCCATTCATTGTGCTAGGAGCACACGTAAACCCTGTTTTCCTGACATGTTGCCTATCAGATTTGGATCATTATTAAATGTAAGAGACAACATCTTATGTTATAACTGCTTGAGCAGTTTTATCACAGGCCAGTAGGAAAGACTTCAACGACTTTTCATTTTCCTTTTAGGTAGTGTGCAAAGGAGTAGGGACCAAAAGAAAAAAAGTTTGCTGAAAAGACAAGTTAAAAGCAGTAGATATAATCAAACACAGCTGACCTTTTTGAACAAGGGGGGAAAAAAGCAGTGTGACTTAGAATTCTGGAAAAAAAAATACAGTCATCTACTCTGGATGCTCAAGGTAGGAGGTCAGCCTTTTTCAAGCAGCAATGACACAAAAGCCTTTTGCAAAAAGACAGCACAGAAACGGTATGACAACTGCTAGGGTGTGCTGAATCTTCCCACATTCCTAGTGAGACAGATGGTGTTACATGGGACACAGGGAGGTTTGTTCAAACAGCAGCAACCTTCAAAGATCAAGCGGAGCCCAGCCCGCCGAGCGCCATTGAGGGACCAGCGCTCATATGTTGCTGAGTTGCATAAACAAACAGCAACAGCTGCTTTGTCTCCCCCCACAGCCCTCAGAGGACTACTATAAACTTTAGTTGTGCCACTGTTAATATGATACAATCATTTTAATTTACTAATTGTAAATGCCATGAGCAAATGAGGGGACTTTTCAACACCAAAGCTACCATTCATAATGCGCCAACACAATCACACTTCTGCATGTGAAATTTAAAGCAGTTATGCTAGATAAATATCTAGGCCTACCCCCGCTTTTTTTTTTTTTTTTCTGTAGTTTTGTGCATAGAAGCAAGGGAAGAAAAACTGTTACATAAGTGAAGCTATGCAAACATATTATTTTTTATAACTGATCTTTGGAAAACATTCAGGTGACAGCCCAATCAGATACGAATGGAATGATTTATATGAGCTATCCTGTTAAAATAGTAAAATTCCATAATGTAGCTTTATAATCATTGTTTGATTGTGTTTGCTGATTCCTATTTTCCTTATTCAAAGAACATAAAGCCCATAAGGAAAAATAAGAATTTTATGTAGAATATCATGTTTAATCAATTTTAAAACAGATATGGTATCAAGCTTATATAGGGCAATTCCAATTCTGTAGGGCCAGTTATTGTGACTTATGATATACCACTTCTGTTACCATCTGAACACATCATAATATCAATTTGCAGAGTCAATTCTCCCAAGAGGACAGAAAGAGCAATTTTGCTGAAACATTTAAGGGATGCTGTGAATCAATCCTATTCAGTCATTTTAAGGATTTAAGAAGCTATGATTACCTGTGCAAAACAGAATTCTTATTTTTAAGACAAGTAAGTTAAAAGAAGCAGAACAATTGTAACATATCTATCTACCAATGTGCACATCAAGAAGGGATCATTTTAAATGTACACCCAACATTTTAATATTATTCCAACTATTTTATATATATATACACACACAAATATACTAGATGCCTTTTTATTTTTCTTAAAATAGATTTCATAAACTAGTAGCAACTTGTAAAAATATTATGAGTGATTGAAAGTGTTATATGACAAATGAAAGAAACACTTGTTTTACCATGACTTAGGTCCTTATTAAAAAAAAATTCTAAGGAAAACTAGGTGAATAATGGAATTAAAATTGCTGAGATGTTTAATAATGTATAATTAAAATGCTACAATTTCATTCACTTTTTGTGGAACATAAAAATGAAACTAAAGTCAAGTTAAAGTGCAAATAAAATTTCTAAATTAGAAATTAACACACTCATTCGATCGTGAACATAAGACTATTAAATCATATTAGAAGAGACCATCAAAAAATCATTTAGACCTCAATTAAAGCTATTACCATTAAAAGATCTGCATCTTCAAAATGCCATGAAAAATTAATAATGATTGCCAATCAAAGCAATATCGTTTCTCTAAGGGGTTATTATAGAAAGAAATCACTTAAAACCAACCCCCCACCTGATCTGTCCCTGGCTTGTGCGTCACCATATGCCGCTCGAGCTGGGTGCGGTAGGCAAACGTGTAGCTACAAAGAGGGCAGGAAAAGTTCTCCTCATTCTTCTCGTGGCGGTACTTGATGTGCTCCTTCAGTGATGTCAAGCGCTTGTAGCCCCGGTCGCAGTAGGGGCAGGTCAGCAGTTGGGCAAAAGCATCTGGAGTTCCAGGTGGCAGGTCTGTAGCCGAGAGACGAGAGAGAGAGAAGCGGGCCAAAAGGTCAGTAAATCAATGGCAGCTAATGGGCTGACTGCCCGGGATGGTATGACAGGAATCACTGCAATCTGCTCTACCAGAGTGCCATCATTGCACCCGGCTTCCTCACACACCAGTCCCCTTGCACACCCAGGACAGACTTGTCGAAATCAGCTCACACCGCGCTTGAAAATTAATTAATTACTTAAGCTTTTTTTTGGGGGGGTGGGGTAGGAGTGGGGGGTGGGGGTGGGGATTTAAACAGCTGATAAACGAGGAAATTCTTTTTAGGTGACTGACAGCTTCTATGAAAGCTTTAGCCACATATTACTCCACAGTGTGAAGGAGCTTTTCAGGTGTCAGTAGAGAAGAACAAAAGGTGAGGGTCAGTGTTTCTAAACTTTTTTCCCCTCAAAAGTAAAATATTTCAGAAAGATAGGAATACATTTAGATATTTTTATCTCTTAGAAATGGGCTCTAATTGTTCTTGTTCTTTATTGGATGTACAAATGACACAAATTTGCTGACAAAAAAATTTCACAATACCCTAAAATTACAGTTCTAATCTTTGCTCATGAAATTCCATGCCTCTGCAGCTGTTCTTCAAATTTTAAGGTAAACACCCAGGCATGTAGTGCATTTGTAATTGTAACAGCTGCAGAGGTCAGTGTAGTGGCTAAAAATGAATTACAGCCTCACCATTTTCTTCTTGCCCATTGGCCTCTGGCGTGCCAAGGCGAGACAGCTCCTCAGGGGCTTCTGGGTAAATAATGGCTGTGTCACTGCGCTGAAGGTACTCCTCGATGCTGACTGCATGGCCATCGCGTTCCTCCAGTTTTCTTTTGGCAAAGTATTCCTCAAAGTCTGATGTGCAATTTGCATTCTTAACTGAAATCATAAAAGGAAAAATGTCTTTTCAGGGCCTTCTTCCTCAGAGCCCAAGTCCATCTACGTTGTTGTCAGTAGCAAATGCTGACTTGCAATAAGACCACAAATACCTGGTTTATTTGTAAGAAGTACAGAAGATGACCAGTTACTGATTACATACTTATTGTTATATACAAAAAGAGGATACTTCACTTTAAGCTAAATAAGTTATTTTTTTTTCTTCTGAGAATACTAGTCTGCGTAATTCACAAAAAAAAAAAAAAAGAAAGAAAATTTAAGATGTTTTTAGTAAAACTTAAAAGATTTTTTTTTCTATGACATTCTAAGATCCATAAACATGAGAGATAATATAAGCTCAAAACTCTTTAGTGGTCTGTATAAAACTTCCTTTTCTTTTAAGAAAAGTATATTTAATTTTTTATTGTCCACTAAACATCCCTAACCACAAATCCATCTGGTTGCTAAATATAAGCTTTTAACCCTCCACCCTCTGAATATCATAGACAGAGGGAGTACATAGTCTGAGACAGATGTGAAAGGACACATATTCCTAGAGAGATAATAATGTGGACTTTGTTTTTTTAAAAAAAAATAATCACAGAATGTGGTAGTTTACCTTTCCCTAAAATTTGAATCTTCAGCTCAGTATTTTAAAGCTGCTGAAAATAAAATTAAGCTCACAGCTGATAAAAATAAAATAAAAAGTAACAGAGGGAGTTAAGAAGCTGGCAATACTGCTGTGTGATTTTGATATGGTTTTAACTTTTGCAATTATGACTCCATTCCCATGAAATGAATTATAGTTGTAAACCAATTTTAGCAACTTGTGTCATAAGACATTGTATACTTGAAACCTCTAGATATATTCCTGAATTAGTGCAGCTTAAATATCTTAGATACATTTTTTATTCATAATACAGATTTTGGAGAGTAGCTATTACATTATTTTCTAACACAAAGATGAAAAAAGTGCTTTGCTACTAAAATAAATGGTGGAAACTTACCTATCAATTTTTGAGAGCAGTTAACTTTGGTTCTACTAGATTCTTTGCCTTACTTTCTCTGCCATAAACAATATTAATGTATTTGCCATACTAGTTCTCCTTGACAAGTATGGCAGGGTGATGGTTGAACAGAGAAGTCAACTTTTTTTTTTTATTATTGTTATGAACTTGTGGATTTTAGATGGGAAGAACAGACAGTAGAACCTCCCATTAATTCAACATGTACTTAACTGAATGCCTTAGTAAATGATAGGCATCATGTCTTGCTCTGGTAAGCAAAGAACATGTTTAGTCTCATCCTCCTGATAGCCATGAAAAAAATCAATACAACTGATATGATCTTGAAAATAAATACATTAAACTTGAAGAGATATTATGAAAGTTGTATAGAGGTTTAAAAAGAAGCAGGAGGGATCTGGTGGGGTCTAGGAGATCAAGAAAAAGCATGAACGGAGAAAGCATGAAGTTAGCTCACTTTGGAAGCTGGAAAAGCAGCATGTGTAAGGTTGTGGTGCTACAAGGAGTATGGATATTTCAGAATCTAAAAGGACATGCTGGAGTGCAGAGTGAAAGTGGAGCCTCGGGGTATAAGGGTGAAGAGGCCAGCTGGAATCAGACCTTGCAGTGGGCAATAGCCCTGTTAAGGATTTGGGTTTTTATTCTAAGAGAAACAGGAAGGCTTGAAGGGTATTAAGCAAAGAGGATGGTTAAATAAGATGGTGGCTATTCGCTTTTTTTTTTTTTTTTTTTAAATATTGGGCATTGAACTCAGGGATGTTCTACCACTGAGCTACATCCCCAGCCCTTTTCATATTACTATATTTTGAGACAGGATCTCACTAACTTGCTGAGGCTGACCTTGCGCTTGTTATCCTCCTGCCTCAGCTTCCTGAGTAGCTGGGGTTAACAGGTATGCACTACCAAGCCCAGGTTTTAAAATGACAACATTGGCTATAGTACGATAGGGAATGGAAGAGAAAAGTAGATTCTGGATTCTGGGAAATCAGTAGGGAGGCTCCTGCCCTAACTGGCAAATTGTAAATGTTAAGTGATTGGTGATGGAGATGAAGAGAAGCAAATGGATTTGAGTGATAATAAAGAAGTAAAATCCCTAAGACTTGGGGAAGGATTGAGTTTTCCAAGGTGAGAGATGCTGAAATACTTTCCTCTGGTTTAGGATTTCCAAATTTGATGGATTATTGGTGATATTCACCAAGGCAGGGAACACTAGAATTCTAAAAGACAGGAAACTATGGACAGATAGGCGAGGTCAAATGAAAGAAAAATGGGAGAATTGCACTTTATGGACTAAGTTATAACCATCCTAGGTACTGTGATCTCAAAACTTTCTCTTTTGTTACTCCACTTTCTGTTAAGTTTAGTAAGAATAGCAGTCTGATTCCAAGACCTGTTTTTCCCTCAAAAATAGATTTGGAATGTACATTAGTGGATTAAGAGATTATACCTTGAAATTTTGCATAAATCTTTTCTTAGCTGGATTTAATAGAAGAATAGGGGCATTAGTTAAGATCTCCTTTCTGCTACTATACTCACAATGCCATGGATGCTTTCCAAAGGATACTTATTGGTGGTGATTGTGATGATGTCATTTAACTTGCATCACTGAGCCCCTAGAGAGTATGCAGGAACTGCCAACTTGCATGAACTATTTGTGCATTGTTTTGAATCATCAAAATAACTTCAGAACTACCAAAAATCAACTTTTGCTTTTAGTGAAAAGAAAAAAGAAGGGAAACAAAATGGTGGATCCAAGATGAACGTCTTTTGAACAACTTGACTGATTTTTACCAGTGAATGACTCCATTTTCAGTGCTGTGACAGCAGTAAGTTATGTAATAGTTCCTTTCTGGAATTCATACCTACTAGAATGTTGTGAAATATTTGAGACATGATTTAGGTTTTTCAAGAACACCATACTATTAGATGACCTTAATGTAACCTAGTAAACGTGGATGGACATATATTTAATTTCCCAATTTTATTTTGATATTTCAGCAACTATTTGAGGTATCTGGCTATCTTTGTATGGATTTTCATTTGCATATGAATGTTTTCATCAGAAATGTAATCAAATGCAAATTCAATTGGATTTGCATTAATAGCCTTTGGGCTTAAAAGGGAGGAAAATTCTGATTTTTCTGGATAGGCAAACTAAACTGCATCTAGATACACTTCTGGTATTTGGAGAGGCAGTTCAATTGCTAGATCCAATTTGGCCAAGCTAGATTTCTACATCGAGTGTAATGGAGACAAAAGACATCAAATCACGTGTTCCCTTTAAGGGTCATCTTTGTTTCCTGAGCATTGAGTATATAGCCTAGAAATTAGTAAGCTCTCAAAATCATTTATGAAATGAATGTGGAATAAATTAAATACGAGTCTTGGTGTAAAAATCTTCTAGTAGAAGAAAGTATAATATATATTACGTATATTTGAGCCATGGACTTAGATCCTAGTTCAATTGTCAATTCGGACAATTATAGAACAATGTGGTAAACCATATATTGGTGATTATAAATACTTGTAGGAGTTAGAAATATATAACATAATTCATGAAGAAGATACTGTTTCAATCATTTAAGTCTATTTTCTCCATCAGGTTTTTTTTTTTTTCATGTGATATAGATATGCTATTGGTTAGATATCTTATATATCTAGAGTCACTTAAGTGAGAACCTTCCCTGAGCTAGATATAACCACCATGAATATAAGGTATTTTATCCTAGGGTCTTTTACTATGGGTACTAGTAACATGTGGTCTTTCTGCCCAGCACTATAACCTTTTCCTTTGCCTAGGAACAGCTCTCCACTTCCCTATTGCTGAGCTTTATAGTACCCAAGGGAGCTGCTATGTTATAGCATGATCTTGCTCTCTTTGCCACAGTTGATTATGTACACCTAAAGTGAGCCAATCTTAGTCCTCCATTCTTTAAATCAAAACATTGATTAGTCCAGGAACAGCCCATAGGTCCAACTGAATTCAGCGAATCCCTTCATTATGATTTTAGGATTTTGTTTCCAAAAGAATATCAATACATTTTTCCCTCAAATGACTGCAGCCATAAGAATGAAGGAATTTGTACTTTCCATATACCAAAAGAAGATTTATGAAAAGAATGAATAAAGCAGAGAAGAGCAGACAATACAGCATACCCCTAGAGTCTGTTTCCAGCTCTATTTGTTCCTGAGATCAAACCACACCTTATAGTGGTTGTGTTGTCAACCATCCTTAGATTCTGTGAGCCAAGAAACTTCCTTTTCTACTTTAAGCTATGTTGTCTCTGAAAACTGAACACCCTAACAGTTATAGTACTAGAACAAATGGGATTAAATTTTGCAAAATTATTGGGAAGAATAAAATTTTGCATTTAGAAGTTTGCACTTTTCTTTCACAAAGATCTTCCAAGATCTTGTAATACTGTGTAGTGGACACAGGAATGAGGTAGAAAATTTGCTAGAAAGTTATAGAATTCCCTGCTGCATTTTTCTAGTATAAAATCAACCTCATTTTCATTCTCTCTGTAATCCTCTTCACTCCCTGGTCTCCTTGGAAGAACTGCCAAAACACACTGACAAAGGATATTTGCATGGTATTTATCATCAAACCATAACAAAAATTCACAATAAACCTCAAGTAATTTCTTCCAACAACTTCTCCAGAGATTTTGCATTTAGTCCTAAAATTTACCCTAATATCTTGCAAATATCTCAACCTTCTCTAAGGTTAGATAAACTTTTCTTTATCCAAAATAAATAAATAAATAAATAAATAAATAAATAAATAAATAAATAGAACTTTATTAATTAAAAATGCCCTCCTGGCTATATGTACTTTAATATTGGTAAATAAACTTCTAGGCCCCTTCAAGTCTGAAAAGCCTGATTTTCATAGAAATATGCTAGTCACTCTTATTAGTGTTGTTTATTAATGAAATTTTCATAAATATATTTCTGTTTTAGACAAATATTGATATTTCTAGATAGATAATAATGATTATCAATATGGACTGACTTTAAAAATTACTGCCTAAAAAACAAGCAGTGTTAGCAGAACTCTAAATAAAAGAGAAATACTGATTGGTTTCCAAATTGAGTTGTTTTAGGATATATTCTCAAAGATACTTAGTGCTTACAGACAGTTAAATTATAATATGGTGCTGGACACAGTGGCACACACCTGAAACCCCAGAGACTCTGGAAGCTGAGGTAGGAAAATCAGCAACTTAGTGAGACCCTGTCTTAAAATAAAAAGTTAAAAAGGGCTGGGGATGTAGCTTAGTGGTAAAGCACCCCTGGGTTCAATCACAAATACAGAAAAAAAGAGAAAAAATTATTGTTCCCCTTTTCTATTTTCCCTTGCTATTAATTTTCTTTATTTGTAACAAGCATATGTTTACATAGGAAGGCAAATGGTCTATTATCACTATTTTAGTAGTTTGCATATTTCTAATTTTCATAAAATACTGAAGAAATATATTTGAAGATTATGTTAAACCATTTTAACAAGCATTCAAATGAGTAAGTAAGTATTTTAGAAAAGAAAAACTTGGAGGGTCCAGAAAAGCTGCAGCAAGTCTATGGGGAAAAAAAACTGAGTAGAATTATTCATTCATCCCTTATTTAATAACTCCTTATTGAATGCTACTAATGCCAGGGAGTGTGCTTGGTTTGAGACCATGATATTGACTAATAACTTCTTTCTACTTCTGTGACTTTCATTTTTGGAGACATGTAAAACAATGGTTGTGATTCTGCAATATACAAACATATATGCTTGTATAATGGGATTATATGTACCTCTACAGTGTCATGTGGGAATTGTTTATTGAATCATATAATCTACCTTTTACTCACGTCACTCTCTCAAGGTAGAAGAAATCCTAAATCTGGGTAACTATATTCATTTTTTTGAAAAGCAGTCCCTTTGTTAACAATATCATAGATAAGAAGTCACAGAAAATTATTTATAATTTTTTCATTGTATTGAAATTTTGAGTTTATAGAAGAACATAGTTGGCATTTATTGAAGTATATAAATTCTCATGGCTACTTTGTTTAAAGTTGACTAATTAATGAATATAAGCACTTCATCATTAAAAATGCATGTGTGCATTTCTGCAGAAAGCTTCCAAAATACATATTGGCACTAGATATCTAAAAACAACTGTGAGGGAGGAGGATGATCTTTTTCTCATCACACAGTTACGTGGCAGTTTCACAGAGCCTCCGACTGGTACAGAAGCATGTATAAAGCCAGGGAAGTGTCGTCAAGAGCAACAGAAAGTGTTCTTCTCTTGCTGGGAATTAGTACAGCCTCTTGGCCGGTCTCTCCGCCCCTGCTCTGATATGACTTTCACTGGGCTACACATGTTCAGATGAAAATGAGAGTTCCCCATGTGATGGAGTTCTGGGAAAAAGAGGTAAAGAATGAACAGGGGGTGGGAATCTGTAGTAGTCTGCAGGATCAAATATCTCCCTCAATAGCAGGAAGCAGCCCAGTTAGGGACAGAGTCGAATTTTGAATTTAGATTTTCTATTAGTGAATATCAAAATTTAGAGGCTATAAACCTTTAGACCATTTTGATTACTATGTATCAGTATAGAATGACACAGAGTTATGACATTTTTAAACTCCTAAGTTAGAAAATATGCGCTTATCTTTCTCATTTATTGTGCAATCTAAAAATTTATAATTGGTATATGACCAAAAGGCAATCAGATATGTTATTATGTTTTAGAGAGGTTGATGAAGAAAGGTGATTTTGCTCAGCAGATCAATGCTCACTCCATCTGCTTTTTAAGAGGCACATAACATGCAGTGGTTTGCTCCAGAATAGTCAGTGGTTTTCAAAATGTGGTCCCAGACCAGAAGCATCAGTACTATCTGGAAACTTGTTTGAAATTCAAATTCCTAGGGCCCACTCCAGAGTCATCAAACTGTGTTTTAACAAGACTTTCAGGAAATTCTGACTTGTGCCCAGTTTAAGAACCACTACTCTAGGAATTCAAGCATCTGCCTCACATGGCTAAATAAGACATGGTTTTGAGGAGCAGCATTGAACAATTCCCATGTCGCATAACCTTCCCGACATCTCAACCCTAGTTTATGCCATTCTTCTTCACCATGCTATCTGCGAATCTCAATCTTTGAATTTATCACATCATGTTGTCATCTTTCACTTGCATATCTGCATGCTGATAGAGATGTGGACCCTCTCTTATTCAGCCTTGTGTCACCAGTGTCCAGCACAATGTCTGGGACACAGTTATTTCTCAATGATTGAATGATTAGACCAGGTCCAGGGCCTTGGACTCTACATTTTGGCTCAGTCATTTTACATTTTTGAATCTCAATTTCCTCATCTGTAAAGTGAGCCAGTGTGTGCCTTCTGGGGCATCCTCAAAGTGCCAGAATTTCATAATTTCAATCAAGAATTGTCCCAAGCAATTTGCTTTTCATTCTCTAGCTAAGCCCAGAGAATTTAATCTGTATTCTTTTCTGTTAAAAACTCAAAGCAATACAGCTTTTAGATTGGGGAACCACATACAAAGATTAAGAAAAAAATATTTTGGAGATGCTTGGAAACCACAGGCAACATCACAAAGAAAACAGTGCTTATTAAATATTTGTTGAATGAATGAAGGAAGAACTCAAGAAGCTTGGAAGATTCGTTATTTCTTGTGGGAACTCTTGCTGTGAAGTAGAGATAGCTGCTCCTAATCGCAAGCAAAGCTAATAAAAACCACAGCATTCATTAGCCAGGAAGTGAACGAGTTCTTCTTGTTGCACACTGATTATGGTCTGAACATGACCCATTCCTGCCTGCCCTGCCAAGTGCTACTTCTGCTTTCCTCCTCTTTCTCTCCTTTATTTTTAAATGTCTGATATTTACTAAAAAAAAAATTAGGACTGACAATTACCATGAGAAACTATCCGGATGAACAACAAGACTCTTTCAATTTATAAAAATGTGACAGATACAAACAAGAAGAAAAAGACTCAGTACTGTGGCTCTCTCCTAGTATTTGGGTACTAGCTGTATTATCTGATCTTGTACAAGTTGCATCAATGCAACTCTTCTTGGAAAATGCAGGATGATCAAACTTGTGTAGTTTCTACCTGTATAAGGAAGCTAGTGACTTGAAAAGTTTTAATTTAAACTCCATGTAAGAGAAATAAGAGGAATTGAAACTTATTAAACCAAGAGGATAGTAAAGGTGCAAAAACTTTCTTATTCTTTCTCCTACTTTCTTCTATGCTAGTGATAGGGTGCATTGAATTTATGCTTAAAGAGACCACTACTTATTTGCTAGTTTGTAACCTTGTCACTAATATTACCCAATTGGGGGAGTTAAACCTTGTACCACTGTGTTTCTTGCTCAAGCAAGATTTTTAATCTAGGTCTAGAGATTCACTTGGGATTCAATTGCTCTAGAGACACCAGGAAGATCCTGAAAACCTGGTCTGACCTGGCATTTCTTTTTTCTTTTTGTGGTATTATATATCGAACCCTAGAGTGCTTTACCCCTGAGTTACATCCTCAACAGCCTCCCCACCTTTATTTTGATATAGGGTCTTGCTAATTTGCCCCAGGCTGACCTCAAACTTGAGATCTTCTTGCCTTAGCCTCCCAGTCACTGGGATTATGCCATCATAAGGTTTGTGCCATCATACCCCTCTATGAACTAGCATTTCTATCTGATATTTCAGGTGGTGAATCTCTGATCCCACTCCTTCCCACCCAGCTTGTGATCTGCTGTCATCTTATGCATTTTGTGAAGTGTAATGAAGACTGGCTAGGTGATTTGTGGAAAACAGAGCAAAGTGAAACTGCGGGTTCCCTCATTCAAAAATTGCAAAGAATTTCAAGACAGCAACAGCAGAGTAACAAAATGAGACCCACTTAAGTGTAGGGCCCTACGTGGGTTGTGCAGATTGCATACTGAGGAACTCGGCCCTGTGCAGGATAGCATGAGTTTGGATCCCTAAGCGCCTCCTGTTCCCCCACCAAATAGGGCAGTTCCGCTTTTAATTTTTTTTATTCATGCTTCCCAGAACAATATCATTAGGAGAAAGGGTAGGGCGGGGTGGAGTCCAAAATTTCTAGTCTAATTTCCTCATTTAACAGCTGATACCACTAAGGTACAGTAAGGTTAATGATTCATACAAAGTTACACAACTAATTTCTGGAAGAGCTGGATGCAGAATTCATACATCTTGACTCTTAACCCATTGCTCTTTCCACTATACCACAATGATTCAACATGAGAGAGACTGAGGGGGTGGGGGTGGGGAGGGAGAGGCAGAGAAAATCCCATCTTTTTAGTTTTTCATCATACCTGATTTGATAGCATTTGAACAGGCCCTAGATGCTGAAAATACTGTAACAACATTATAATTCTAAATAAACATATCAGTACACTATAAAACTAGTATGGGTAAAACCAATTAAAGTGCCCACTTCAAGCTAGATGTGGTGTCACATGCCTGTAATCCCAACAATTTGGGAGGCTGAGGCAGGAGGATTGCAAGTTTAAAGGCTAGCCTGGGCAACTTAGCAAGACCCTGTCTTAAAATTTAAAAAAATAGAAAGGGCTGGGGATGTAGACCAGCATGTGGTACATGTAGTAGAGCTCCCTTGGTTTCAATCTCCTGTACCACAAAGATAGAGAAATCAATCAATAAGCAACTAAAATGCCCTCTTCAGTGAGAGCTATTAAATAAGCTTTTCCTCTTTTCATGTTCTCCCTCTTCTCTTTTTAAAATTTAAATTTATTTTTAACTGGTTCATAGTGGCCCTACTCTTCTGAACCCTCTGTGCTTATATCACTTTTTTATTTTTATTTTTTTAAACTGGATGATAGAGACTGAATCTACTGGGGTAAAGAGAAATATCATAAAAAAAAATTTTTTTTTCAGATTCTCTGCTCAAGATGCTTATTTAAAATTACCATTAATATTTAGTAATTGTATTTTCCTAATTTCTTATTTTTAATCAAGTTTCTAAGGGCACTCAATGAAGAATAACTTGTCAAAGCACTATGCAAAGGTGAAATATTATGAGCTATTACTTTATTATATATTTTATGCATGCAGTAAATAACAGCTATACCAAGCTTACTGTAGAACTAGAGACCAAAAAAGAACTGTATTCACGGTTCGTTTTGCTTTCCCATTTAACATCCTGCTTGGTTCTCCCCCAACATGCTTAATGACATCCTCCCACATGGGTTCTACTTCTTTGGACTAAATGAAACTGTGTCATCCCCTGATAATATCCCATCCCTCGCAGACCTCTCCTGCAGAGCCCTTTTTGCCTGCATCTCTCATGACACACAGAGCAAAGAGGATGGGTCCACGTGCTCCTTAATTCACACTACCATTTCCAACCAGCGTTACCTGTTTCATCAGTTCACTCATGATTTATTTACCCATTAATTCAGCAAGCCCCTATTTACCAACCATCAATACTTTATGAACCACTGTAACTACTGAGAGAAACATAAAGAAATGCAAACTTAATCTCTACCCTTGAAGAACCAACACTCTGGAATTATAAGGTTTTGAAGAACAAAGTTGTACATTTTCACCGTCAGGTTTTGGGACACTGCCTATATAGTTCAAGTAAAATGACACCTGTCCCATGACTACATTTCCCCCCAGGAAGTGATTGGTATCATTCTGGAATACTCCATCCCTCAAAAGGCAGTGCATGTGGAGCCCTGTCCTCACAGTGCTTTGGCTTTTCTAGTCTAATAGCACAGATGGATGTGCCTCAGACAGCTCCAACCTAGGACAATTCCATCTCTCAGAACCAAGATAAGCTTTCACTCTCCAGTTTCCACTTCTCCCAGTCCATTTCACCTGCACAGTGTACTGGCTCCTTGGAGCTGGGAATCAATCCCATCCCCGTTTTTTATTCTCATACCATTCTTGCACCGCCAGACTAAGGTCCAGTTCAATTTCTCCACTCCCAAAATATCAAAAATCCCTAAACAGATTTATCTAATTGTATAGTCTAATTTCAGATTATGTTTTCAAAACAGGATGTTATTTCCTGAAGATAACTGAATCGCCATACATTGTCCACAGCAACTGCTCTAAATTCCCACTCTTGAAGATTCCAAGCCTACTTCTCTTCCATCGCTGCTCACTGATGATCTCTTTTCCCTACCTACTTCAATGAGTACAACCAATGTGATGTAAATTTTCTGTACTACTCTAAATTTGACCAAATTCTGTCATCATTCTCCCTTTTTCTTTTGATCTTGCTGCTAAAATAAAGACATATTCTTGACCACTACCATGGTTACCATCTAAAGTTATTCCCTCACAACTCCTTTGAAAACTTACTCTATGTTTCTCCATCTCTATTTTCAGCCTTTCTCCTTCCTTCTTTTGCACAGAGGCATATTCAGAAAGCTTTTGTCCTGAAGAAAACTTTCCCTGAAATTTGCCATCTCCTTAATGCACCTCTTTTTTATTTTAAGGCACCACTTGATTATCCTATCTCCAATATTAGCCCTATCACTCTGTCAGAAACACTCTGCAACACTGAACTTGGCACTTCAACCTACATAGCATGTTGCATTTTGAGTAAAATAGCTTAATCCAGACATTCATTATTATAATCAATAACCATGATGATGATTAGCAATTTCTGTCCTAATATTGTGTTAAGCATTTTACACATATTTCTTATTCACCTACCACTATTTTACTCACCCAATAGTTAATAACAATGACTGTTCTTTGCTCATTGTATCTTTCATGATGCTTAACAAAATACCTTGCACTTAGTAGGGTCTCAATAAGTGACCACTGATTTGAAGAACTAATGAAGTTATATAATTATTACTTCGTAAATTTTGTCTTCCTGTCATAGTGATTTTCCCCCCTATTGGCATGACAAAATTTTATGTTCCTCACGGGGAGCAACTAAGTCTTTTATTTCCTTGAAGTTTCTTTCTCAAGCCTCAGTTCAAATTCTGCCCATAATGAACACTTGGACTGAAAATGAATGAGTGTAGGGTTGGATGTGATGTCACATGCTTGTAATCCCAGAGATTTGGGAGGCCAAGGCAGAATGATCACAATTTCCAGACCAGCCTCTGCAATTTAGTGAGGCCCTGTCTCAAAATAAAAAATAAAACAACTGAGAATGTGGCTCAATGGTAAATTGCTCCTGGGTTCAATCCCTAGGATCACAAAAAAACAAAAACAAACACACAGACACACACACAAAGAACAAGGGTAGGTATCTTAGTGGTTGTGAAAAAGGGATAAATGTTTATTATTTGTTCATTGATTGTTACTCAGTATAAGAAGAAAAACAATATGATTCTTGAAGGTGGTCAGTTATCAAATAAAGGGCAAAATCTCTGACAGCTTTCATCATCATTATACAAACATTATAAATACTACTAAGCCCTCTTCTATAATTAATTTAAAAATGCTAAAGATGAAATGAAATCGAAGACTCATAGATGCAGGTGGTCATTAATAGCCTTTATAACCACTCCTTCCTAACTTTCATATTTTAACCTCAAACATAGTAACCAAACAGTGGAAAGAATTTGTCCAACTTGTCAGTATAGTTCTCCAGGATGTTAAAGCAACTTACATGATAATGTTTCTCAAAATTGCCTGGTTGGTCCTTTCATTACAAATTTGTGAAATACTATAGTTTTGTTTACTGAGGTTAATGAGACACCAGTGTAAAGGGAGGAAGTAGTTTAGAATGCATTCATTTCTTAACATATAAAAATAGTTTAGAGCTTATTGGTAGATGCAAACTGGAGAAATAAAGCAAAACGATTGAACAGCCTGGCTAGTTAGACACTGTAGTAGATGCCTTAAAAATGACATGGCATTCAACCCCTGCAATGAGGCCTTGTACATAGAGGAGCATTATTCCCACTTTACTGATGAGAAATGAAGGCTTATCAATTATGCACTCAAGTTCATGTAACTAGTAATTGGTAAAGGCAAAATTCAAATGTAAGTTTCTGATGCTAGAATCTGTAGCATTCCAAAATCATTGTCTCTCATATGCAAAATATTTTATATGTTCTCCTTAGAATGTTAGATATATGTTTAATGACTATAGTTAGAGTTGGTAAAGCTAATTATTGGACAAGAAGTTTTCTTGTGCTATATAAGATTAAGAACAGAGTCCTAGCTAAGGCTGGGGTTGTGTCTCAAGTGGTAGAGCATTAGCCTCACATGTGTGAGGTACTGAGTTCGATTCTCAGCATCACATATAAGTAAATGAATAAAATAAAAGTACATCAACAACTGAAAAAAACAAAAACAAAAAACAGAGTCCTAAATTGGCCTTGCCCAATTTCTGGATATAAGTTGTACTTTTTCCCCCAGCAAAGGAGGTGAAGATGCAGGTGGTTATTAATAGCCTTTTATAACTAGAGTACTATGTTGTCTGAGTAAATATAACTTTCACACATTCAGAGAGGAAAACATCAGGGGCCTATCTGGGTCTTGATATGCACGTGGAACTGCATTAATATTAATGATCATCATGCACCTAAGATAGATTCTCTTCTCGTTACTACTAGCACATAGGCAAACTCATGTTTATAATGCTCCTAAGTTTTCCCGTTTCTCTTATTTTCTTAGGAAGTAGTTGGTTTTTTTTTTTAATTTCACACTCTTGGAAATTTTACTTAATGATTCCATTCTGAATTTGAACTCTATTAATATCTGAGAGTTGTAGAATTCTTTGTTCAAATGTATTCTTTATCTTATATCTCAGAGCATTACCATTTTCTTTCTTTTTAAAAACACTAAAACCAGTGAAATTAAGCAATTTAGGAAGTTTAATATAAATCAGTGTTTGCAGTGCTTTATGTTGTTATAAATAAATTTTGTTCTGCTGTTAATCTAACTTGGTTGTTACAAGAAAATATTGATACTCTGGACTACTTTTCTTTGCCTTTACAAGTTGATTTCAGGTACTTCACTTGCTAAAGATACTGACTCAATTTCCTCCCTAGGTAATGCTTTCTCTTACTGTGGAGTTTTAAAAAAAAATTTTTAAGAGTGTATTTCTTCTTCACCAAATTTTATCATTCATTCATTCATTCATTCATTCATTCATTCATTCAACCAGTTGTAAAGTCTACCACATGTGTTCACTGCTGTATTGGGCACTTTGAGGCAAACAGAATAGTTTTTTCTTAAAGTTTTGGTCACTAATATAAATATATATGTTGTTTATTTAATTACTTTAACAGTCCTATGAAGTAGATACCATGATGATCTACCCCAATTCTTCATCCCAAGACAGCTCTTGTTTTCATGAAATTAGGTGAATAGGTGCAAACAATATAAAGAGGAATAATTCAGGGTGTGTACCTTAGGGCTGTGGAATTTCAGAGAAGGAAGTCATTGATATAGTTTGATGTACTCAAAGATGACCATATTAAGGATCTATGAGCCAGTCCTGAGAAACAGAAGGATAAGTAGAACTTGACTAAGTAAAGAAAAGGGCATGAAAGATGAGGCTCTAAGTGATAGCATGGTCAGAGAACTCACAGGTTAGTGGAAATGTGAGTCCTTTTTGATACCATCAAGCAATTTGGTCAGATTAGGAATGGAGCCCTGTTGCTATGAGATCAGATGCTACTTAATTCTGAACTGAAGGATGTTGGTTTTGTACTACGGGCACTAAAGAACAGTTAAGTATTCTAACAAGAGACTTGGACAGTGGCTGGGAATGTAGCTCAGTTGCAGAGAGCTTGCCTAGAATGCATGAGGCCCTGAATTCAATCATTTCCAGCACAACCAAAAATGAAAAAGGGGGTGAGGGATTGGATCTTGAATGAAGAGTTGTAGGAAGGATGTGGACATCCTTCTGAATAGAGGAGGACATGAAGGCTCAAGAAGGGTCACCTAGAAGGCTTTTGGGCATGGAAGACTGCAACAATGAGAGATTTTGAAAGTATCTGGTTGGTTAGTTCAGATCAGATGCAAAAAATATGTCAAACTAAAAATATGAAGGGGAAATTGTTGTTTGTCTCTTATTCACTCCCTTATTTCTTCAAAAGCACTTTTTGACTTAACTATTCCAAGATCTGTGGTGACAAAGTGACCAACACCAGGCAGGTTTATTGCAGGAAGATATTATAGCTTGGAATGACCACAGAAAGGTCAGCTAATAGCTGTATCTTTTTTGTTTGTTTTTGTTTTGTAGTTTTGTTTTGTTTTGTTGGTATTGGGAATCAAACCCAGGGCCTCGTGCATGCTAAGCAGGCACTCTATCAATCAGCCAGACCCCCAGCCTGTATTTTGATGAGTAGGACTTGGGAGGACAGAATAAGACAGCCCATTAAAAAGTAATTTTAACCAAAAAAAAAAAAAAAAAAAAAAAAAAAAAGATATATTATTTCAATTCTACATGGATTTAGCACCCAAAAAGATGCCCAGGATAAGAACTAAGCTTATGGCTGGTAAGAGATATGTGTATATTCCCTAGAAGGTCAAAGGTATAAATTGAGGGTGACCAGTAAATTCCTAATTACCAAGGTGTTCGTTCAGCATCCCTACAAGTTTAGTTATTTGAAGATTTTAATTGAGGTGACCATTCTCACCTTTATTCACATCTATTTCTTTGCTTCCAAATGTTTACATTTTTTCCCCCTCTCCTTATAAACTTTTTCCTTTGAATGAATTTGATTTCTCTCCCTACCCACCAGGAGCCCTGGCCTCAACTTTCTATGGTGCTTCAATAATATACTTTCACTTGTAAATCTCAGTCTTGTGATGATAAATACCATGTGAATATATTTGTATGACTCTCAAATCTCTATCTCCAGCTCTAAGTACTTGGGTTTCAATTCCTCATATCCAGTGGGCAGACACACACACACACACACACACACACACACACACACACACACACACGAAAATCCTTATGTCTGAAGTTGGGTTCAAGATTTATTCAAAACTGAATCCTTCTTCCACATATTTAGAAATATTAAGTATTTTCATATTCTAAAATGAATCTTGAAGCTACTTTACCTCTGTCATCAGAGAATCAGTTGTTTAAAAGTTATGTTGTTAATTTCCCCACCGTGTCCACCCTAGGAAAATATTTTTCTTACTTCACACCTCAATAACTCAATAACTATAATGATTTCCAGTTGGTCTCCAGAGTCTGGTTTTCTCCCATAGTCAGGATGGTAGTATAACATGACCCAAACTACTTTTTTCTGATGCTTTATATTATCCAACAGCTGGCTTCAACTTAAATGTCCAGTTCTATTTTCCACAAATTGCCCCTAGGACCTTTGATTCAGCCAAATCCTTCTACTCACTCTCCTCTGAACGGATATACTTCTTGCCCTCCTGGGTGCACACACTCCTCTTCTAGAAATCCATTCTTTACTTCTCCATGACTACTGAAAAATGTACTTAGCTCAAATTCTACCTCCTTCATAAAACCTTATAAGAATACTTACCCTATAGGTCTGTCCTAATTGTGTAATTCAAGTAACCATGGTTCCTACCATTTTTTGCACACTTATCATGTATTTTCTCTTATTGTTCATTATTTTTCATGTGTATTAGGCTTATCTTCTAAATTTAATAACCAAGCCTTAGTCTTCCTGTCCCATCTTTTCCCACACATGCACACAACAGTGAATATGTTGAAGACCCTCAATGAATACTTATTGATTTATTTATTGACTGAATACATATGAACCATAAGGAACAGAACATATTATGAGAAAAGAAGATCTTAAAGCCTTGTGAAAGGATGTTCAAGATTGATTTTTAAACATTCTGGGTAGGAATAATCTTTATTCACCTCACTTAAGACTTTAGGTATATACAACATCTAGTAAATTGTCACTTTGTTGGGATAAATTCTCTTTTGTGACACGTTAAATGCTTAAAAAGGAAATAAAAACCAGCTTTTATTTATGATTAAGCTAAAATTTAACATTTATTTTTTAAAGGAATGTGAGACTCATTCTTCCCTTTAAGTTCGAACACTACAGAAAGTTATTTAATTCTAGATTTTTTTTATTATTAAATTTTATATGAAATTATTTGGTCTTTTTCTATTTTTACCTGGTGATAGTATCCTGACAATCTAGCATATTAAAACTAGCAGTGTTCTTAGCAAACAACTAATTCAACCTGTTCATTTCATAATGGTAGAAACTGAGTTTAAGGGGGGCAACTAACTTGTGCTCAAGGACATAATCCAGTTATTGCCATCTATAAATTAGGATCATTAGTTCCTAATTCTATACTTTTTCTATAAATGCATAATGTATAATTTCATTTTAGTACCTTAAATTGACATTATCCAAATGAATAAAAAATGACCATTGTTTTTCATATTTCTCTTATTTTACAGCCAAGAAAGTGAATTAGTGCTTTTTAACTTATTAAAAAGGGTGTTCTCAGTAAAAACATAGCATAAACAGTTTATTATGATGTGTGTCAATGTAAGGGCCATGAATATCATCTCGATCACTGACATTTCTGAAACTTCACAAAATTGCAAGTTTTTTCCAATGGTGAGTTGAGTGGAAATAGTTATATGAGTTTTTTGGTTTTGTTTTGGAAGATAATTTTATATTGGGCACTATAGATAATATTTGTAATGGCAGTGTGGACGATTGTTTGAAACACCTAAGATAATTAGTCTCATCTAGGAAAAGAGAGGTAAACATAATGAGCCAATGTAAATTTGAGCTGGTGACAAGAGGATGTAAGAAAAGACAGCATTTAGTTTTGGGGAAAACAAATGGAGTGTCACAGTTGTACTTAACCTCTGTTCTATAGCAGCAGCAGCACAGTACACCTAAAAAACAGTTACTGACTTTCACTGTCATTTTTCAGCCTTATTAAAAAAAAAAAAAAAAAAAAAAAAAAAAAAAAAAGTCAAATTGTCAATTTTCCTCTAAAACTTCTGCCTACAAAACATTATTTAGAGGGCTAACAGATGTGGGAGAACTAAAAGTGGAGAGAGAATTAAAAAGAACTCAGATGATTAATTTTTGTGAGGAACGTTCATGGAAATTTGGCTTTCTGCTAAAAACACTTTATAATCTACATTATACTGTATGATTTGAATTCTTGGTGACTGATATCAAGTGGTGGCTAGTAGAGGCCTATGATATTCTAATTTTAAAAATATTTGTGTAGTCTTTTAAAGACACATTTTATTAATAAATTACCAAAATGTAGAAATTTTGAATTTGAAACAAAAACAGAGATATGAAAAGTCCCACTTATTTAAGTCATGACGATGCAAGTGGATGGGTCAGGGTTTCCCTGACTCATTAAATCCACATGACACAGGACAAATGTGATCTTAGCGTGGTAAACATAACTTACCTGTACCATTGTTAAGTGTGGTCTGGATTGTGGCTTCTGGCCCCATAGTGTCATAGTCTTCCTTCATTTCTTCTGTGGGGGAAAATTATCTTTAGCATTTGAGAACTGTAGAAAGGCTTACTATACTAAGCATGCCAAGCACAGGAACAAGGAAGATTCTTTTAAAGGAAACAGAGAAAAGGCTTGTTGTAAACCTCTAAACAATAGCTTTGTTCAGGCAATTGAATGAATCCAATAGTGCTAGCTGCACAAGAACTTAT
>CM046660.1:147363236-147380736 GCA_025594165.1 Tamias sibiricus | reverse complement strand
CCTCCTGGCAATCAAAATTAAATCCACTGATATAGACATTGCACTTGTGCTCTCCACCCCATCCCCCAACTTCTAAATTCCCAGGATCTTTATCTAAATATTTCTCTCAAGTCTTGTCAGTAGATTTGCTGAGGAAATTTTCATTACAAAATATTCTTACTATGGAATGGTTAATAATTATAAGCCTAACTCCATTTATGTTATGAAATACAAATAGCTTCAAAATTTGCCCATTTGTTCCTGTTTTGATCCTTTGTCACCACCATCATCACTGGCCTGAGATCTTAATAACATAGCTTAACTTTTCTCTGCAAAGAAGAGGTTCAGTTTTGTATAATAACCAACATATACTCTTTTTAATGAAGGTCATTGAGCAGAATATATCAGGAGAGCATCTATTTTTGAACTTAGGATACATACTTTTTTATTCAGTGTCCAAAGCATAGAACCTCCTACAGACCTTAGCAAGTTCTATTTGGTCCTTATATTGGGTCAAATAATGCACCCTCAACGTTGAGTCTCAGCAAAATTTTATACATGTATTGGAGCAACATGGCTGGCACAAAAACAGACGGTTACTTCAAAACCACAAAGAAGTGGGAGCCCAAAGAATTCCTTTCTGCAATTCAATAAACAAGAGGAAAGATGTACTGTTTGCTGGCTGAAAATAGACACTAATTTTACATCTGTCTCTGAGGCACAGCAAAAAGCCAACTAAAGAGCAGTAATAAATGTCCAAAAACAGCATCAGTATCCAAAACTCTCACAGTAATCTTCAGAGGAATTAATTACAATTCTGTGTAACAGTTGCATTGGCAAAACGTACCCATAATTATATACAGGTACTGTACTGTATTACAGGGAAATTTGCCATGTGATACCATGTTTACATGATAATTGATGGATAAGATAAAACTATTTGCATATGAAGTGCATATGAATTATTGGCATGGCTCACCATTTTATGTGGAATCATATTAAAGTTTCATTTTCTCTAAAACTGTATGTGTAATATGGGGTTACCAAAGGGTATAAAGCTGATACTTAAATTTGCTTTATAGCAAATGGGCCTGGAAAGATATATCTGAATATGCATTACTAAAAACCTATATTTAAAAGGCTGCATAGTTGATCTATAATAAGCATTATTTTCACTTCACCAGATTACATTATATTAAATCCTCTCTATTCTTCCTTCCAAGTAAACAATACTCTAAATTGTATCACTATGACAATTAATTTTACAGTCATATGCAAAACAAATAATGATTTCTCTTTATTGTCTACAGCTATAACTTTTATTTTCAGATTTTTGTATTCTAGCGTCATGTAAAAGAACAGTAGCAAAACGTGACATTTTTATAATGTCTATACCTGCTGGAAAATTTCAGCATTTGCAAAAATGGCCTATTATAGCATTTAAACATTGCTGATAATTAGCTTGACATTTGAAATACCAGAACTGTTGTTTTGAAGATGCCCTATACAATGTTACCTAACTAACCCCTTTTCCTGCTTGTATGCTTTCTCTACATTACTCTGTCAGTTACAGTACAAATAAGATATCAGTAGCTAATGTATTAACGTGCAAAAGAACTGATGTGAAGGGGCAATACTTCATCTTCACCAGAAGCAGAAGTTTTATTGATGTAAAGGAAAATTACATATGCAGATTATAGACAGTTAATTGTTAATAAGGCGGTCGACAACGATTTCCTATAACTCCACTTAACTTAAGTGTGCCAATAAGTCTTCCAATGCCCTCATCAAACATTTATTAAATACCTACAATACCTACAATGTGGCAAATTCAGAAGATACAAGGAGGTGCTATTCTCACCTCAGGAAGCTTACATTTTATTTGGAGAAACAATCATAAAATTGTCATGTTAGAAGGACATTGAAGTCAAATCTTGACATATGACAAAGGAGGTAATATAGGCCAATGGAAATCAAATGACTTGTCAAAGGCAGCACAATCAGTTGGTGGCAAAGCCAGAGCTAGAAAGCCCTTCTCTGAGCAGACAACAACCACACAGAACAATAATACAAATTCCCAGAGAAGAATGCAATCTAAATTCAAACTTTACAAGTTCAGCATAGAGGAATAGAAATCTCTGGGACTTTTTGGAATTTTCATGCCACAAAATGGAGATTGTTGCTTAATTTTAAATTGTTTTGATGATTGTTACTTTCATGGATCCCCTTAATTTGAGTTATAGAAGCCTACCAATTTGATCAATTACCAGAATCTAACAATACACCCATGTTTCCTGCAATAGTTTGGAAACAATAGAAATAAAGAGGCAGTTCACAGAATTACGAGCTTGATGACTTGCCTTCGTGTCCCAGTACCAACATGTAACCAGCTGTGTGGCCTTGGCCTATCACCCAAGGAAACTTGGTACAAATGGGTGAAAATAATGATAATGGGTTCCTTGTTTATGAGCTTGTCACAGGAGCCTACAAAATCATATGTGCGATGGCACGTTGTGAAGTATGACACATGAGCATGGAAATGCAGCATGATGTGACTATTCTAACCACTGAAATAATAACAAAGATGGGCCACTGCTCCAGTGTCTGCTGCTTCCAATGTGTGGAAGCGGTGAGTGAAAAAGATCTGAATGTATGACAGTCACAATTTTGCAATTGGTTCTTCATGTAAAACTTGATTTACAAAGGTATTCTCAAGCAGGGGGACCCTGATGGGACAGAGCATGCCAAATCCTTCAGTTAAGATGTCATAGGGACAGGCAACCTCATTTTTAAAATGTCTCTTCTAATAATATGGATTAGAGTTGAAACAAAGTCCCTTGGAATTTGTGAGTTATTTGGTTTCCTAAATCTCTTGTTCTTTAGATGCTTGGAGATCATTTATGTTTTGGCCAGTGGATTAAAGGCCTCATTGGGTTACTTTCTTAGAATGCCCTTCTGTGTGATTAAGTGCAAGGGCTTTCTTAAACTTTTCAAATGGACCTTCGTCTTTATTCCTTCTCCCTCTCCCACATCTTGCTTTCCAGGTATGCACTAGTAACTACAAGATGTGGCTCGATTTCAAGTATTTTTATCCAGTGACTCTTGTTTTTCCAAGGAAGATTTGGAAAACTTGGAAACTCCTTCTGTATCACAGTTAACTTGTTACCCCTGCACTTGGGTGGGTAAAGATCATAGGACCAGATTCAAGGTTCGATTTCTCATTTAATAATGGCTTTTAGTGACAGGTACAACAAGGCAAAGACAAATTTCAATCCGAGATTTTCTTCTGAATGTGAACATGTGTCACTGAAGTACATGAGCCTCAATTTCTCAATTAAAAATGGAAACAGTTTAACTATTACTGAGAGTTGAAAGAAAGATGAATTAATGCTAGAAAGAAAAGACCATGCCAATTTTATATATTCAAATGGAATGTGCTACTCAGTACAAAACAATGTTATAAAGGCACTACTATTAACATACTATAGCCAGCCTTTATACAAACTAGCTTGGTCACTTTAATTTTTTATCCCAGGAACATTCAAAGGCATTAAACCCGCATTATAAATTAATGAGTTGTAAAATGTCAGCTGATAAAACAAAAGCAGTTTTGAGTATAGGGATAAAAATGTTTCCATTTCAGATTAGCTATGTAAAAAATATGCATATTAAGTGAAATGGGAGAGGAATTTCTGCCATGCCCAGGTTTCAGTGGGGGAGGCCTGTTCTGAGGCACCCTGACTTCCTGGTTACAGGAGCGTCTTGGGAAGATGGCAGCCGCTCATCCCTTTTGGAAGTACTGGCATCTTCCCTTGCACCTGGGAGAGGTTTTCACATTTCAGTATGAGAGTGATTTTTTTTTTTTTTTTAAGCTTAACATTTTCATAAATTTGAGGCTCTGAATAAGTTCCCATGTTCAGGTAATAACATCTTAGTTATATAACTAACCTCTTCTTTAATATGAAGAAAAATAAAAAATAATCGCAAATAAAAATAAAGGCAAGGATCAGCCCTTCACTAAGCCATCATAAAAACAGATATTGGCTAGAGAACTCGTAACAGTAGATTCAGTTATCTTTAAAGAGAAGACACAGCATTCCTAGGTCATCATGTTCTAAGTGAAATTCACGCTTTCCCAATGACTTCACATCTGTTTATTTTTTTATAAAAGCAAACATATGCAGGTTTTCCTGTGTATCTAGGACTCATAATGGTTCTGATTACCTTACTCAACTCCTACCAAGGAAACTAGTCATTGTATTGACGTTTCAAACACACACGCACTGCCACCTCTCCCTTATTTAGTGAGTTTTTGTAGTTGTAATTTCCATCTTAGAATTTTTCCACCTTCACTGTCTCCATCTATAATATGCCTGAACTCTAATGATGTAAACAATCCATATCACAATATGGATTGGAATCAATAATTCCTTTTGGTGGCTGGGAACATCTAGCAGCACCTTCATCATCAAGCCTACC
Organism: Tamias sibiricus; assembly: GCA_025594165.1. Lineage (NCBI taxonomy): Eukaryota > Metazoa > Chordata > Mammalia > Rodentia > Sciuridae > Tamias > Tamias sibiricus. The sequence continues at coordinate 147,376,278 of CM046660.1, read as the reverse complement.
CTAATGGCATGCTGAGGGAAGACCCCAGAACAGTTGCTATTACACAGGTACTTTCATACATCTATTTGCCAACAATTCTTCAAAGCTCCACAAAATACATTAAGTGAATGTCTCCCAACAATATGGCAAGAGACAAAAAGATTTTAGAAGATTCTAATTATTAGTATTCATGATCGTTCAATGACTTACTTTAACAATCAACCATTTAAAAATTATTAAGAGGCTATACAGAAAAATATGCTCATTATCATGCCTGAAGGATATTCAAGAGGAATGTGAAAATAACTATAATTTATTTAGGACCTGGAAGTATGAAATAATAAGCCTCCAAGCCATCAAAATTGTTTTGGTATTTTTTTTTTTTTTTTTATCTGACATGAGGGCAGACCTTGTCTAGCTTTAAGTTTTATAGTAATAAGACCTTGGAAATAAAACCTTGAATAAACTGAATATAACGAAAGGGGAAATGTGTCCTTGTGTAAATAGATATTGTGTCTATCACCTTCCTCTGAAAAGGTTACACAACTTTCAAAGCCCATAAAAGGTGTAAAGTCAGTAACTGCCAGGGTACATTGGAATGTTTTGTAAAAAATAAACACAGAAAAGAGAAACTATAACAATTTTCTCTGATTGTTTTACAGTTGCCCCACCCCTGAACCTCCTCCATAACTTTACTTTTGTCTGAGACACAGATACTGATAAATACTTTTAGCTACTGTAGTTCCACAAATTAAACCATCTTTTCTCCCCTCAAACCCTAACATGAACCCATACCTTCATGTGGCTTATCTATTAAGGAAATATTTTTGTTTCCTGCAAAAGGCTTTCTATGCTTCCATGAAAAAGGAGGCTGCAGTTCCATAAACATAATTACTTTCAAATATTTTTGTCAGTTCGACAGACCTATTTGGAGACTTTCTGTAATTTACTGATGTCAATATTAATTCTTGGGTCTAAGTCACGTTCCATGGGGCCACTGCAATGCTTCTAGCCCATCAGTGAAATAATGGAAAAGAACAGCTTTTCCAGAGGAAAACAATTCCCTTTAAGGCAGCAAGGGGTGTGGATCACCTTATAAATCTTAGAGGGTGGGGGGAAATGGAATCATTGAGGGGAAAATAAAAAAGTCATCAGTCTTGAAAAGAGGTGTGGCTCAGTATCAGGCAACTGTTGGAGAAGATTTGGCTCGTGGTGGAGATCTCATCAGTAGCTCTCTCTTGATCACTATGGTTTAAAGGATGGGTCATTACAAACTTGATCACATGCAAAAAATTCTAATCTCAGTGAATCTTGTCTCTTACCCCAAACAGATGCCTGAGAGCGGATCCTGCAATGGAGTCCAATTCCTGATTTTGCCCTGATGCGATTTATCACTGAAATCTGAGTTTTGTGCAACATTTAACACCTGAGAAAAGCATCAAAACTTCATTTCCCACCCAAAGGATTTTTTTTTTAAAGGATTAGTAGTAGATTCAGATCTGCTGGGCTAATGAAATGATTTATCATTCAGTATCTTTAGAACAGCAGCCACTTTACTAACATAGCAACACCCTTACTAGGAGTCTGTTTTCAAAATAGCGTCATTGCACCTCACAATTGACAAAACCAGACAACGGTGAAAGGGACAGTGACATGGCAGACACAAAAGCTCAACACATTATGGCCACTCTAAACAGAGTACAAAAGGAAGGGAGTCAGTGATGTGTAAACCAAACAATGTGAGGGGAAAAATATTGAATAATTTCTGTCATGAGGCACTGACTAAAGCCAGGCTCTAATTGAATTAAACTCCCATTTATTTGCTCAGGCCTAAACAACAGGCTGGGAGGAAGAAAAAAAAAAAAGAAAAAAAAAACTTTAAGGTTTGCTCAACTGTTCTGAGGTACCACCTTTCCTCACCCCTGTATAAATCCACCATCTGTGCTCACAGGCACACATGTTCCCTCTCTCAACAAATGCATGGAGACCCTACCAAGCACAGAAGCCAAAAAAGCACAAGGCACACAAAGGCTCCCCAGGCTGCCCCAGGTCTAAAGGAGCAAAAGGGGTAGAAAAGATCTTTTGCTCATTGCCCAGGTGAGACGGCCTGGTGCGTCCTCTCAGCCTCGACACGCGTCAAGTAAAAGAAAGGTTAAAATTAGAAAATTCAATTTATTTGATAATTTCCCAGAATAATTAGAGTTAATATGGGTTAATTAATATGCAAATCTCTCAGCAGATGTTCTGCAGCAGGGCCTGTGTGAGAAAACAGCCTTTGCTTTCTCCTACGTGATTTTGGCTGTCAGTTATTGGGTATAATTACTGTAACTAACCGAATACACACAAAACCTTTGGAATATAAAATTGTTACAGTTCTAGCTCTGCACAAGCTGCTACTTTTCTGCAATAAAAGCGAACAATTTCTTTCAGAAAATAGGAGCCTTTTTGTTCCTTTCTTGATTTAAAAAGAAGAAATGAATCAAGTAAATGGCTTATCTTTTTCTATGCATAATTAGGTCAGTATTATATGAACATTCCAATGAGCAGTGGTACAAACGTACATATAAAATGATAGCTCAAACCACCTGCAAAATCACATAAAATTGTTTTATTCAGAATCTCTTTTTCCCTTCCCCACCAGAACTTTGAAATGCTGAATGTCTTTCTTTCCAACATTGCCAACATTTTCTAAATTCAAAAGGATCCTACAACTTTATTAATTTTTTTTCTCTTCAAAGACACAAAAGAATAAAGTGGCTAAATGTTTTTAAAGGTACATAAAAGGGTGGACTCTTTTATAAAAGAACTTGTGTGGAGTTTTAAACTTTTAAAAGTGCTAGCACTTTGAATGGCTATCTATTTATATGTTTGGGCTGTTCACCAACCTATAAAAGGTACAGAGATCCAAAGAGGCTGGCACCCAAGCTCCCGAGAGAGGTGCTGCTCTCCACAGTCAAGCCCATAAATACTTTTGAATGTTGTAATGACTTAGGAGAGTTTTGATATATGGTTACCTTCTGTACAATTGATAATTTTATTGAAAATTGTTTATTCCCATGTATGTATAATCTTCTAAAGGGATGTTAGTTGGGAATAGAGAAATCTTTGGCCTACTCAACCAGTTTAGATTATTTGTTAAATACTTACATCCATTTTATGGCATTATCGCCAGAAAAATTATTCAACTTCAGTACACAAAGCAGGATGCAATGTTGTTTTCGCTGGGTGATAATGGATCTTTAAAAAATCCAATCATCACCAAGCATCTATGAAATAAAATGATTCATCCCATCCTTTGGCTGAAACAACTGAGGCACACGCGTGGTCTGCCTTGTCCACGTTTTCTACCTTAGCACAGGTGCTGAAGTGGGGGTACTCGTGGGCACCCTTTCCCTTTTAACTAGTGCGCTAGATCAGTATGAAGTCTCACCTTGTGAAAGTGTCACGAGACTTATATGTTGTTGGTGTAAACTGCAGACAAGGTCAATTAACTAGAGAGAAAAATGTCGACTCAGAGGTAAGAGAAAGAAGAATGGACAGACAGATGTGTTAACCTGCAGAATGTCTGACTGACTGGGGGCTAGATGACTTGGCATATGGTTGTCCTCTGGCAGCAGATTTCACCAGGTTGTTTTCCTTTTAGCCACCCAAATAGTTTGTAAACAAACAGGCATACAGCAAGTTTGCTGAGCAGAGTAATCCACACTCAGGAACAATGTAGTTGTCACAGATTAGGACACCACCACTCACCTTCTAGGGCCACCCTTCCTTCCTTTTCCTCCTTTTCCTTCCTTTAGTTTCACTTGTGGTGGGGACTAGGGGGGCGAGGAGACAGAAAGGGAGAGAAGGAACCTGGTGCCTTCCTAGTACAATTCAATTGCTTCTTCCCAGGCAGGCACCAACTCCCCTTCCTGCCGCCTTCTGTCATTTCAGGTAGAGGAATTTGCTGACCCTGGCCACTTGGTGGCCTAAGCCTGGATGTGGCAAAAATCAGAGAGTCACAGTGCACTGCTGAGTTCATCTTAGTCACAAAAGAGCTTTCATTTCAGACCTCCAGTTTGGTTCAGTAATTTGTATTGACTTCCCTCCTCCTTGCAAACAGAGGCTAAATCATCTGCTTCTTTCTCACTTTACCTCAAGTAACAGGTTATACAAATTACACAATCACACCAGCGCTCATTCCCCCTGCCTCCCCTCAAAAGAGTAAATTTTCACTCTCTGAGGCGATGAGGAAACTTCCTCAAATAGATGAAGATGCCACTCTCTTCCTGTAAACAAATACACCTAAATTTTTTTTTTTTACTCCTTCATTCTTTGGGATGCAATTTACTCAGCCCTTCCTAAGTATTTAAGGCATAAGCCACCTTTTTCTCTGTTCACTTCATTTTACTCATCAAGATTATCTATTGGCAGACAGCTGCATGATCTATGATCCACACCCATAAAGAAGAGAGCAGTTTGAAGACAACTACGAATTTTATCCATTCTCTGGCTAAACTTATCTTATGAAGTATTGATAACACATTATCTTACGGAGCAGAATAATACTGCAGAAAATGATACTAAGACTCCTGTCCTTACTGAAAGTTATTATTCAGAAGTTTACAGAGTCTGCAAACACTTATCAGAAGTCCTGGGCAGAAAGAACAGAACCTCCATTTCATTAAGATACAGTGGAATGTGAGAGGTTTCAAGGAGATAAAGACCAATCCTCAAAAGTTCAAAATCTTTCTTGATGATAGAACAACTTCATAAATTAAAATGGATGTCTCTTGGAGGTACAGACCTAAATATGGGTATTCAAATAAGCCTGTTAAGTTTTATCAAGACCAGCCTTTCTTAACTTATTATGGTGAAAAATCACAGAATCACTTTAAAAATCACTTAGGTATCAAGTCCAAAGAAGTCATGTTGTATATATACTCCCCACCCCATTCCCCTTTTTTCTCCATACTGAGGATTGAACCTAGGGCCTTGCATATGCTAGGCAAGTGTTTTGCCACTGAGCTAAACTCCAGCCCCTATATATGCCTGTTTAGTGGGAATAAAAATCTCACTGTAAGCAATACTCAATATTTTTAAACGTGTGTGTGTGTGTGTGTGTGTGTGTGGTGTGTGTGTGTGTGTGTTTTTTACTGAGGATTGAACTGGGGTGCTCTATCACTGAGCTATATCCAGCCTTTTTAAATTTTTATCTTGAGACAGGGTCTTGCTAAGTTGCTGAGGTTGGCCTCGAACTTGTGAGCTTCCTACCTCAGCCTTGAGAATTGCTGGGATTATAGGCATGTGCCACTGTGCCCAGCTAAAAAATGAATTTTATATTGTCAGAACTACCCAGAATCTACACAATTATTTCATAGATATGATTTGAATAATGTAGCTTACTAATACAGGAAATGAAAGTGTTGTTATGTCCACTCAATTCGCAAGCCTAGGAACACAGATATTTTTAAGATTTATAAGAATAAGAAATGGCTCTTCTTTTATTCTCTAAATTTTCTTTTTTTCTTTTTTTTTCAAAATGAATTAATCAATACCGCCTATGGCATCTAAGTTACTATTTCTGTAAAAGATGAAATGTAGATATGAATTGTATGTTTATCCAATATTTCAAATTGCTTGACAGGTTAAAATACATTAAACTTATATTTCTTAAAGATACTTTGATTTTTGTATGTGTTAGTAATTTAACTTCTCTTAAAAAGAATATGTCTTTTCAAAGCAAGATATCCAAAGCATATTTTCCCCAGAACTGTTTCTCAACTTATAATATTTAAATTATTTTCATTGTTTTTTTTAACAAATCTACATTTGTGTTTTTGTGCATATACATTGCATGGCACAGAAAGCAATTCAGAACATTGGAACATGATTGCAATAGAAATAAAGGTAAATTCTCATGTGTTGTCCCATTTGTACTGAACTTTTAAAATAGTTAAATTGTATTATTTTTTGATTATATTTAATTTACACATGAAACTTTCTCAAATGGAAATGAAATTCTTTATCAATGTAGACATTTTTTGAGGATTGTATTCCTATTCAAACTTAGGTCCTTGGGGGGGGGGGACAGATAATCTAATGGCAACAGGGAAGCAAGGGTTATAGTTTTTTAAAGCACATCACTGAAATGAGAAGTAAGAAAGTGTTTTTTAAAAAGTACAGTTTAAAAATAAACCTTAAGAGGAAGAATTATCTGCAATGGAAGATATATGGCATTTCAAAATGTTTGGGAACATTTAGGCTAAAGAATCAGCAAAGTTTTGTAGCTAAAGGGCCATATGCCCTATTTTAATAAAAAGGAATCCATAAAAAATAAATTACTTTCACTAAGTATATGCAAATTCCAATGTAAGCAATCAGTGCAAAATTAATTTTGCCAGAACTGATTAAAAGCATTAATAAATCTATATGCAGTATTGCTTCAATCTGATACTATAAATTTATTATACTTCCTGTAAGATTAATTATAATGCTACAATAACATATTACGATGCCAGAACATATTACTGTACATTCTGTTAATAACAGTTAAGCGTAACCTGAGTTGTAATTATGGACTGTAACAAAGTAATTTGATAGTGATTGTTTTCTTTAACTGTTAATGTTAGATGGGAAATAAAATGTGTATGTGCTTGTGTTCATTATATTTTTCTCTTTAATACAATACCTAATTAAAATCATGAAACACCACAGTATTTGTTCTCACAGATTCCTTTCACTTTTCGCTCCCCACCAAAACTGTCAGGCTGCCTGAGATAAGGGAAGGTTAAAAACAACAGTTTGAGTTATTCAAGGTTGTTGTGCATTCTTGTCCTGAACAAGCTTTCTTGAAAATGTGTTTTTAAAAATATAGTTTGGTAGCACACAGGACTCGTCATTTGAGCTCTTCAGATGACATAAGCAATTTTTCCATGTTATTCACACATCCCACAAAGAAGTAACATAAAATGCTTGAGAGATCATGGTGACAGGAGCCATTCCAGGTAGCAAAACAAAGAAGCCTGGAAATCCTTTCTAAAGAGCAAAACAGGCCACATAGAAACTTTTTCCTTTTTGGTAATTTCATTGGAACTTTATACTGTCTTTCCACTCAAAACTTCAAATCCACCTTACAGCAATACTGAGCTCATCTGATCTGATAGTCAGAAAAATGTAAGCTTTTGATGACATCTATAACTTATGGTCCTTTCCATTTTGTTGTTCTTTTTGAAAATCCGAAGCAGCTACGTGTTCACCTAACTTTAAGAACACAAAATCTGAGGGCCTTTAGAATACTATACACAAACTTCGAGTGGCAAACAGGTTTCTGGAGAGGTACCAAAAGAAATTATTCAAGTTAAGCTTTTTTTGGATATATTCCTGATTAAGCCTGAACACAATGAAAAAAACAGTGTGAAGCACAATTCTGAATGGCATCTGTGCTTGGAGCTTCAGAGGACTGCTGACTGTCATAAAACTGTGTGTGTCACCAGCTGGGGGTCGGGGATTTAAAGATGTCAGGGGGACCTGGCCTCTCAGATGGGATAAAGATCAGAAGGAAAGCTGTCCAGGTGATGCCCGGGCCCCTGAACAGGCCTATCTGCACTTTCATTCAAATGATAATGAGTGTGTAAATCACATCTGTTCCCCCTCTGTGCCTGTATCCTTGTCACCTGAATAGCATCCCCACCAGGTATCAAATGAGCTACAGGAAATAGGTTTTCTTTTTATCCAACTTCACTCTGAAATGAGAAAATGAGCACCCTGACAAGGAAGCCCACAAACCAACAGGGATTCCAAGCCCAGATTTCATCATAAGAAAGAATGTTTAATTGTTAGCTGAAGGTTCAGTCCGTGAGCGAGAACACCAAGGTTTTGATACAAAGGTAGCTCTCTGACTCCTCACTGCCCAATTCCTGAATAGCCTCAGAAAAGTAGCCTGATAATTAGTAGTCACAGACTTTTAATGATCTGATCTCATTCTAATGGTGCAACCCCAAAATCTCAGGCAAGACCATCAATTCTCACCTCTCTGTCTTCTTTAAAGTATCAAAACAAGGGCTGACTAGATGGAAGCGCTCCTGGAAGCCTGACAGTAAGTAATATTTTGCAATTAAAACATTTGCAAATGTTTAATTGTCTAATACAACAATGGCAAAATGGAGAAGACCCTTTATTTATACTCCCATATGTAAAGGAAATTCTGATCTAAGAATGTATTTCACCTCTAGGTTCATCATCCCCTGCTTCTATCATTTCTTTCCTTCTTTTTTTTTTTTTTTTTTTTTTTTGATCAGAGGCATGAAAGAGTGAGTAAGTGTGAATGCTTAGGTACCTGGGGTATGGAAAGGTGGTAATTAGCACAGCGGGATAATTGATGTGTAGATTGCAGCATGAACAAATGCTTTGACTTGTTTGTTCTTCTCACTCTTCCACATTCATTCTCTCTCTCTCCCTCTCGCTCCCACTCTCTTTGAAAACCCAGCCCAGCTAATGAACACCTTACCTGCTTAGTTAAGCTGATTACAGATATACATTAATCTAAAGGAACATCCTAGTCTCACAGAAGGTGCTCAGGTGGTACCTTTTGCTCTCAGTTGCAAACCAAGCTCCCTCCAGAGCTTCCATTTCATAACCCCCAACTGAGACAGAACAATGTCACCCAACCAAACACAAAATAATAATAAAAAGCACCTCTTTAAAATGAAAATATGAATTTTTAGAAATACAAGTAAGAATCAGAGAAAATTCCTAAAGACCCTTACCTAAATAGCAAATGCACTTTGTTTTCAGGCAGTATTCATAGGACTTTCCACTTTGGGGAATCTCAGAATTGTAATTACTGGAAGCTCTACTGTGTCAATAGTCTCAGTGTCTCAGAGAGTTATTAAATTGTACCCTTTAAAACATGAATTTAAAATATGCCCACACTTTTGCTTTTCAGTAGAATTTGTTCCAGCATTTTTTCAGAGGAGGTGGGACACGTGGGGGTACTCCATAGGCAGTTCCAGTTCCCCTCCTCCCTCTTGCCCTTCTTTCTTTTCCTTAAATCAGGTACCCAAGTTCCAGCTTTCACACAAACAGTTGAACCTGGGAATCCACAAATCTCAGAGCAGACCTCAGCATGCTTGCCCTGGGTGGGCAATATGATTCATATGATGCCTTTGGAAGCTTCCATGCACAAGCTTCTTGAATTTTTCAGGAATGAAAAGATACTGAGTCATCCTTTCTTGCTTCTCTCCCTCGCTCTTTTCTTTTTTCCTTCCTTCTTTGCTTCCCTTTCCACATTCCTCCTCCTTTCTTTCTTCAACTTAGTAAATGAACAATTTAACCACTTAGTGTGGAAAAGACATACATTTTGTCTTCAGGACTCTTGTTGTTACAGAACATGTTTTATACACACACACACACACACACGCACACACATACACACACACACACAATCTTCAGCAAGACCATGACTCTTTAGATGACTATCTGACTATCCAGTGCCCAGTGTTATTTACTATGGTATTCTAGATCCCAGAATATTTTAATGATCATTAATCCATCTATTCTCAGTTTTTCCTTCTCTCAAAAGCTTCTATGTATCCATTTGTTTGGTGACTCAAAAGGGGATCATACCAAAGATTAAGAATTAAGTTTGATAAGTACAAATTTCTGCAAACTGATTTTAAAGTTTAATAAAAAGTTGGAGCTCTCTCTCTCTCTCTCTCTTTCTTCCCTGCCCCCCCTTCTCTCTTTTTCCCCCCAATACTGGGAATTGAGCCCTGGGATGCTCAATTATAGAGCTACATGCCCAACCCTTTTTATATTTTTTATTTTGAGACAGGGTCCCACTAAGTTGCTCTTCATGCTCCTGTTCTGTACCTGGTCAGTAATATCCTTCAAAATACAAAGAAGAGGGTCTGACTATATTGGCCTCCTCAGCTCTATGTAATAGTCACAATGAAAAAAAAAAAAAAAAAAAAAAAAAAGACTGACATAATTGATAAGTAGCTTATGAAAAAGTGGGGAAAACTTGGATAACTAGTTCTTATTAGGTCACCCATAAAGTACATTCTGATATTCCTTATACCAGAACATGCTTATATTGTTCTTTCTTTGATCACTGGATTTTGCTCATATCCAGAAAATATGTCCTTTATTTTTTTATTACCACTCCTTACCATGTTCCCTACTTATTCCCATCTTGTTCATTCTCCATGACCAGGAGAAAATATTTTTCTTATAACTCTCTAAATTTTTCTCAACCTATGCTCAATTAAAGGCAAACTAATGAGTCATTAAAAATGAGCATTTGTTTAAGTATGGTGGCTCAAATCTGTAATCCCAGCAACTCCAGAAGTTGAGGGAGTAGGATTGCAAGTTCGAGGCCAGTCTGGGCAACTTACTGAGACTCTGTCTCAAAATTAAAAAAATATAAAAAGGGCTGGGAATGTAGTTCAGTGGCAAACTGCTCCTCGCTCTAATCCCAGCACTGAAAAAGAAAAAAAAAAAAAAATTGCAGAACAATGGCATAGGACCACCTGAATATGCTGAGGCCATCTTCCCCATTGAAGCATAATGACCCTTAACTAGCAGCTGAGCCAGGGATTCCAGCTTTATGTGCCCTCTGCCTGCCCATTTGGCCTCCTGAGGGGGCCAACTCCAAAAAAAAAAAAAAAAAAAAAAAGTGCAAAGCGTGGATGCAACTTTATGTTGGAAGGTGGAGAAGCTCATCAACATGTGTACATTTTTTCTATAGCCCATAGGGTCAAGCTGCTTAAAATTGAATTCCAGCTCCCCAACTCACTAGCTTGTGACTTTTGACAAGATATTTAACCTGCTTCAGTGTTTATAGAGTGGAGGATCCAAATAGTATGGATCCATGAGTGTTGTAAAGATGAGATGCAAAGAACCTAGAGCTTGGCACATAGTAAGTGCTTAATAAATGCCAGTTGTTGTTGTTGTTAGCTTAAGTCCAGGGACAGTTTTCAGTGACAGAGAGTTCTGTATTATTCTCTCGTATAGTAATTTTGTGACTGAATCCTATAATAATTTACAGTAGTCACACTGAGATATTCTTACTCTGTTCCTGGGTGTGATATAGGGCACTGAAAGGTCATGACATTTAAGCAAGAAACATACAATTTAAGAGTTTAGGGGTACCTGCTGTGGGATGGGGCATCTCAGATGCTAACCTAGGTGCTGTGCTACCACCTGATGAGGCAGACCGTAGGATTCCACTTTATAGAAAACGCCAAAAGTTCAAGATGATAAGAGCATGCAGCTAAGTGATCAAATACAGTTTTCCATTTTTCATCTGTCTGACCTCAAAATGCAACATCTCTCCAAATGCTGCATCACACTTTTCAAAACTGTGCATGCAAGGTACATGCTAGAAAGAGATTTTATGGTTTTTGACATTTATGTTGCACACATTCAAAAGAGATAAAAATAGACTTCATGCTGCTGATATAATTACTAGAGGCCATAAAAGCCATGCAAAAATCTGGAGAGGGGGCGTGGGAATAGTTGGGAAGAACATAAACAAGGGAGCAGTGACACAAAACTGGGACTTCATACCATCCTTAATTCTTTTACAGAACTCCACACAGTACTGTAGAGTTCCACAGCGGAAGATCAAGCCTTCATTTTGAACTTGGAAATCTCCCCATTTGCAGGCAGCAGCAACTGCCAGCAAGCCACAGGTGGGCACCACATGAGTAGGTAAGAAATGCGACTGGAGAGGGTAGGATGAGGATTTGGTGCCTCTAAAAGAGCATATCCGTTCAAATTATCCTGCCTGGGTGCACTGTTTATGTCATACTCGGGCATTTATTTATTTATTTATTTATTTTAGTTGGCAGTTTATGGGAATTTTAGACACTAAGGTCCATGTCTTGGAAATTCCTGGGAAGATAAGTGGAACAGCCTCAAGAGGAGAAACTGTCTCTCACCCTGCATGTGCTGGGGTGAAGAACCCACAGTATACTGCCTGGCCTAACTAGTACAGGCCTGCAGGCCTACAGCACCTTGACCTGCAAACCCAGAGAAACCTGAGAGTGAACTGCTGCACTGTGCCTCAGAAGGAAGCAAGCTGCAGAGGAAACAGGATTTTGCATTCTGAGTAGGATCTGAACAGAAGACAGGGATAGCTATTTGGAAAAATGTGCTTTGTTATTTCCTCTTCACCATCCTAAGTTTTAAAATGCAAGCTGGAATCCACACTAAGGTTCACATCCTAAAGGACAAGCTAAAAGCAACAATGGCTCCCTCCCTCTTGCACCTTAGCAACACCTCTCACCCCTAACAAACAAGCATGCTATCAAAACCCAGGAACATCTACTGTAAGTGCATCATTAAAACCCAAATCCTTGTTTTTCTTGGCATTTAAGTTGAAAGTCAGGCAGAGGGAAGTGTCCAAAGTTCACACTTAGTTAGATTAAGGGCAAGGTGAAGTTTGGTCTTTGCAAATTCCCTTCCTGATTAGAACAAAGGTGGATGCCTTGACACAGAATTGGTGGCTCTTTTGAGAACTGGCCTTGCTTTTCTGATCATCCATGTGACTGTCCTTCAGCAAGCAGTGACCATGAAACCAAATGCATCATTTGAGGAAAAAGACAAAAACTGGGGTGAAATGATTTGCCAAAGGTTATACAGAGTTGGGGCAGCAAAAGGATTAAAACATGCAGCACTTATGTTGTCCAGCTTAATACAGGATTTACATAATTCTGACTCAGAAGAGTTGCCAAACTTTGGCAATGTTTTAAGACCAGGCAAATAACTTCTGTGTATTTCAGACATGGTCATTCTGTTTAGATATTTTGGGATGGCATGTCATAGCCTTGAGTACTAAGCTATGTTGTATTTATCGTATTGATTCCAGTGGCAACAATATACTAATTCTACTTTCCAATCTTTAAAATGGGAATTATAAAACAAAGTGTGGATAATAATTACACATTACTTTCAGCAGATCTGACTGTGGTGCATTTTAAAAGTCAGCTCCTTGCCTAAGCGGTTCTCTGAGGTCTCTGGCGTGGTAAGTGGTTTTAAGAACTAGAAATGGGGGAGTCATGGAAAAAAAGAGATGGGG